>JAQQSU010002922.1:0-14530 GCA_028627135.1 Pseudochirops cupreus
TCAATGTTAGGAGCTATTTCTTCTGTTGTAACTTGAAACAAAAAGACACAGGTTGGCATCTTCTATGAAACTTATAGTATCAGAGGGTTGTCTAGAATACCAAGATGTTAAATGCCCTGTTTAGTATTATACAGCTGGTATTTGTCATAGTTGGTACTTGAATTCAAAACTTCTAGGCTCCAAGGCCATCACTATTATGCCTGTCCACTTCTTACGTAATTAAAAAATATATTTCTATGTGTGCATATTGTACCTTCCTATAAAATAGAAATTCCTTGTAGAGAGGGCCTAGAAGATGTTTTACTTTGTAATTCCATGGCATATCACAGTACCAGTAGGCACATAATAGATGATTGTTGATTGAATTGATAGCTCACAAGATTGTAACTTGTTTTAAGCACTATTATTATTTACTAGTATTATGTCCTTAGTCATTGCAGGTTTCAGTTCCCTCTTATTCATCTTTGTTCTAGTATTTCCAACTTGAAGATCTTTCTTGTAGGTAGGAAAGTTGAAGAAAAATAATGATTTTAACACTTCTGCATCCTCTCTGTGCTGTTATCACATTGCTCATCTCACAGAAATAATACATCCCTTCCTCATTCTTCTTACTCCAAAGGTACCTATGAAATCTTTTTTTTTTTTGTTCTCAGTATTATTCACAAGTTTAAAGCTCACTTTTCACTTCAGCTTTTCCTGATCCTCTTCTTGAAGGTTTAAGTAACTCAATTCCATTTTTTTCCTTGACTTTATATTCCTTCCATTTGTGTATATTATCTTTCCAATTGAAGTTCATTGGAGTGATACTGCCTTTCCTCCGTACTTCCATTCCTCTCCCTAGCCAATCTTTCTTTAATCTGTTCAGGAAAGTGGTCCCAGGGTTATGGATAGGAATAGTACTTTTGATCAAGGAGGTTAAATTATCCATTCCTTCTGACCATTCAGCAGTGCTGATGTGATTTTTAAATGGAGTTTATTAGGGCAGGATGCACCTTCTCTCAGAATAACCACCTTGCCCTTTGCTTTATACCATCCCCCAGGTATGATTTTCCTTAATGCCTTTGAACTGTTTATCTCAAATGAACTTTCTGAATAGAAGGCATCCCTCACTATTCTGTATGGTCCATTTGGCATGATCCTGGTAGAAAGACACTGTGTTGTGAGGAGGCGGAAGACACATGTCAGTGTTAAAACTGCCATAAGGTTTGAACTAAACAAAGAAATTTATAGCAGTTTTTTTTTTTCCTTTTGGAAGCAAAGTCTATTCAAGCATTAAATGTATAGTTAACGATAGCCAATAGTCACAAGAGAGTTGACAACTTAAATTACTTGGTTATAATGAAAATAAATAGCATTCTAAACAAGGATATATATTGCACCCCACAGAGAAATTGACACTAATGGTGTTGCCAGGCAACCCCCACTGGGCAGATAAAACACTGACTTCCTGTGATTTGATTATATCCATGCTCAAAAAAAAAATTTTGTAGGGCCTTGGACGTTCCTCCAAGTTATTTGTTTAATAATATGACTAGAACCCATCTGTGCATTCATGGAGGGGACATAAAAATGAAATTTTGTTCTTGAACAGAGGATGCTCATCGTTGAGGCCTTTAATACAAAATATGATCCAAGATCATAGTCTTTCAATCACTTACAGTGCATTTAAAAAGGGAAACTATTCATTTTTGCAGAGAAATTGTGCTTTCTTGGGAGATTTATACTACAATTTGGGGGTAATTTCCTTGATGCACTGCCAATCTCTATCTAAATGGATGAAATAACAACTTTTCTCCTTCAGTTCACATGGCAAGAATAAGACATATGATAATCTACAGCCATGAACACAAATGTCACTATCACAGATAGTGTGGGGTTTCTTTCTGTTTTGTTTCCTTAATCACCCATCCCCTGTGTGTGACTGGACCTTTTCTATTTCCTAGACATAATCACCCCTGTTTGACACAGGTTACTCTAGCTATTGGAAATTGTACCAGGGATGACAATTAATTCCAAAATGTATGGCATTCACTGAAGCTGGGGACTCTTCCTCCTTTTTCCCTTTACGTAACCATTCATTAAAAACAAAAATTAATGTGTTTGACACAAGGAAATACCCGCTCAGTCTTTTTGCTTCCAGTCTGAAAACTCCTCTATTATTCTGGCCATTTCAATTTTTCATTTTTTCTGAAATGTATCCAAATACAATTTTGTAGTTTGTAAATAACAACTAGAGCCTTTATTCAAGGTTTAGAAGTGCTGTGACTTTGTGTTAGGGTAGGATGATCCTTTACTTCTTTCATTTGACCTCATTTTAATGTTTTTTAATGTTCCATGGAGTCAATGGCTTCCAGTTAGACAATTTGAATTGTTAAGGAGTTTTTTTGTTTTTTGTTTTTTGTTTTTTTTCCCAGAGAGTTTGTGTACTTCCTTTTTCATTTGGCTAAATCTGCTTTTTAAGGAGTTCTTTACTTCGCTAAACTTGTATACCACCTTTTTCATTTGGCCATTTTGCTTTCAAGTGTTCTCTTCAGTGCATTTTAAGCTTCTTTTACCATTTAGATAATTCTTTTTTTCAGGCGTTTATTATCCTCTTCCTCTTCTTCTTCCTCTCCTCTTTAGGTTTTAAAAGGCACTTCAAGTGTTATTTTGTTTGATTTTCAAAATTATCTCATGAGATAGGTGATATTATTATCCCCATATGACAGATGAGGAAATGGAATGTCAGCAAGTTTAACTGACTTGGTAAATGTTTTATAGCTACTATATATCAGACTCTAGTTATTCCTATCTCCAAATATACTGATCTATCAACAACAATGATGACTACTACTACTACTACTACCACTACTACTACTACCTAGTATATACATTTCTTTGTGATATACACACATGTATATATGCATATGTGTATAAATTATAGGCATATATTTCTGTATAAACACATACATACACATATACTTATATACATACTCACGTCTCACAGGCAGGGTTGTTGCGCGGATCGTTACATCTATCATAAACTATCTATATTCATATTAATATAGATATAATTTGATTCCTATAACAACCCTGTGAGGAAGTTGATATTATCACTCCCTCCCCATTTTATAGATGATGCAACTAAGGCTCAGAGAGGTTGAGTGACATTTTCTGGATCACTCAACTAGTAAATCTATGAAGCAGGCTTTGAATTCAGGTCTTCCTCATTCCAAGTCCAGTACCATATTCACTGTGTCGTATAGTTGCTTCATAGCATATAAATAGAACCATACCACACACCAAATTATCCCTCTCTTACGATGTGATTTTAGGGATGCTGGTTTTTTTCATTTATAATAAACCATAGCCATCTACACACGCAAGCTTTTGATAAATAGTGTAGATTGGTGGAAGCCAAGGCATGATCTAGAAAAAGTTCTAGTTTTCAAAGCAATGCTTATAACAAACCTTTCCCCAAGGGATCATTATCTTCCAACATTGTAGAATCCCTACAGAACAGGGAAGAAATGACAAGAGAATTAGAATAAGGTGAAATGAAAAAGGTCTTTGGGCAGTTTCAAGTTATCTGGAGCATTGCTAATGACCAGTACACATAGATGGATTCACTAGTGAGGGAATATAAAAATATAAGTTCAAATAAAATTGATTTTAATTAATGTTGGACAAATTCTGAAACCAGTAGATCATATGTAACAATCAATCAGCTATCTAGGAAAATGTAAGCTGGTGTTTTAATGATTATCTTCATGGGGCTTTATATACCACTGTTCTGTTAATTTAGCAAAAGTAACGTGGGAGTGAATGTTTTGTCCTTAAACACACACACACACACACACACACACACACACACACACACACACACACACACACACAAGCTTAGGAGCTGCCTTTAAAAAATGCTGGGCACATTTTTTTTTATTGATTTGGACAATATATGAGGTGTCAGAAAATCTCATTTTAAAAGCTATAACAAGATCTCTTCAGCTGCAGAAGTTATCAAACAATCATTAGTTACCCCTTTTTTGAGCTAAAATGAATTTCCTTCATGTCCAAGATCCATATTTCTAATCACTATGTCTCCTCTTTCATTTCTAACTGGGATCCTTAATGGCTGACTGCTCATCAGGAGATTAGACTACTGATTACCAGTGTTCTTCTTACAAGACCATGGCTATTCCAGCTTGAAACACATGAGAGGGACTGCTTCAGGTTCATTTTCCCCTGGTCCAATTTCCTTATTTCATCTCTAGAAACTCAGAGTCATTTTTCTTCTTGCCTCTTGATTCTTTTCTGTGGTACTCATTAAAGGTAAGGATGCTAGAATTAAGGACATATCTCCATTTAAGAAGCTGGTTGCATTACGCATGTTTGCTTACACATATATTGTTTGTACATTTGAGAAGTTTGTTTGTTTTTTCCTCCAGCAGGAGACTTCTGACATAATTGACAAAAGTCCAGAAAACCCATGGAATGAATGTGGAATAGTGGATATAATGTCAGAGTCAGGAAGTCTTGTGTCAGAATCCTGCCTCAGACACCAGCTATGTTATCCTGGGTAAATCACTTAACCTCTCTGGGCCTTGGCTTCATCATCTTTAAATGGTGAAGCTAGACTTTATCATCTCCCTGTGTCTCTAAATCTATGACCCTCTGAATGCTCTCTATGGCATAACAGACAGACAGATAAGTCATGAACTCATGCACCTCTCCAAGATTATGATTTGCAGAAAAGTTTGTAACTTGGTTGGAGAAAGGACCCATGAAGAAATCATAGAATCATAGACTTAAAATTTCCAGCAATCTTAGATACCATTAGCCATAGAGTACTAGATATAGAGATAGAAAGGACTATACCTTGTCCAACCTTCTTTTACAAATGTGACGTGAACCCCCAAAAGTTAAATGAATTGCCTGAAGTAAGTTATAGATTCAGGATTGGAAACTTATTGTAGGTGGTTAATAAATGTTTTATTTTTTTTTTAATTGATGAATTTATAGATTGAATAGGCATCCTTAGTTGGATTTATTTCCACGTGGGTTTGATACAGACCTGGGATACACATACCTCCTCTAACTATCTGTATATATGTGCCATTGGTAAATCAAATGTTTATGAATCAGGAACCAACTGAATCAGATGGCAGGTACCAATAGAACCAATTTAGCAACACTGGATCAATAATATATTTATTATTTTTCAGAAGGTTTACGATTTATAGTATTGATCCAAACTATGTGAACATGACATTTCTTAAATTTCTTTACCTCAGCCTGCTATGTCTATGAAAGTACTTTCTTGCCATTGTAATAAAATTCAGTCAGAACTTGGGCTGAGGTTCCAATATTTTTCTTTCTTATATACCTTTTTATTTTTTTAAAACTATTTTGGTCTTCTCTACAGGGAGCCACTTAATCTACTAGGAAAAAGAAATGTAAATTGTATTTCTGAATCAGCTATTATACATTTGACAAAATTAAATTTGAAACGGTTTAATCTAGAAAAAAAAACATGCAATTAACTGTTCACTTTTCAAAGTATTAGCCTTACAAGAGGAAATGTCCTATATGCAGTATTGAAATTAGATACATTTTCTGTGTTGGTGTAGGTAGAAGGAGACAAAATGACATATTACTTTCCTTCTTTTCAGAAAGTCTGAATGTATTTCATTATTATTTTTTGGACTTATTAGCTTCAAAGAACTATGCATATTGATTAAATAGGGTTCCCCATATACAAATATATGCATATGTTTACATATATGTAAACATATGTATACACAGACACACATACACGCCACTCTTTTTTTTTTTTCTCATCAGCACATTGGCCACAAAATATCCTTTGGGCCCGGTACAGACAGCTTCAGACATAGCTCAAGAAGTGAGGAAATAGTAACCTTTTACATCCCTAAGATTCTAAGTTGTCATCCTGGGAACAATCCAGGTAGAGAATGCACCAGGCAACCGCTTCTTCTGGTACACTTGTCTCTGTAACCATATCTGTTGAACACCTGAAAAAGTTTTATCTTCCAAAGACCTTGGAATGGACAAATGGTTCAATATCAGAAATGGATGTGGTTTTGTCAGTGGAATTAACATCAATGAATATTCCTTACCATCTTCTTTGTCACTAATTTTACCCTAAGGACAATGGAATCTTTCTTTCTCACTTCTCCAAACTTTCCAATGATACTCCAACAGCCTTCTCAACTGGAATATGGCTCTATCCCTATAGCCTTCTCATCCTGAAAGAGCCCTCTGCCCCTCTGACTTAATTACATCTGAAGAAACCTATATGTATTGTCTGCCAATACATGAGCTCTTGTAGAGTAGACATTATCTTGTTTTTTTTTCTATTTTTATCCTGTTCTTAGTATAGCACTTTGCATATAGTAAATATGTGTTTCCCTCATTCATTCATAATTTTATTCATATACTTATTAAATGTATTCATCTGAGTTCATACTCTCAGTGGAGACAACTTCTACAATCCCTGAAATTACAAAAAAATAACTCAAAACCTTTACATGGTACATATTTTATAGTCTGAATAAGATGCCTAGACTTTATGGTTTTGGTATAGCCTTGACTGAAAAAATTAATTTTCATCAGTAAAAATGTACAGTATGTAATCCAGAAGTCAGTGGACAGAATTTGAGAAATAAAACTAGGAAAATCATTTCTTTTCTTTTCTTTTTCTTTTTCTTTCTTTTTGGAGGGCAATTGGGGTTAAGTGACTTGCCCACAGTCACACAGCTAGTAAGTGTGTCAAGTGTCTGAGGCTGGATTTGAACTCAGGTCCTCCTGACTCCAGGGCCTGTGCTCTATTCACTGTGCCACCTAACTTCCCTGAAAATCATTTTTTTCAATGAACAATCATTTTTTCCCCCTTCTTCCTACTTTTCCCTCCCTCCCATAAAGCTGCAAACAAAACAAGACCTTGCAACACACATGTCTGGTGAAGCCAAAACAGGTTCCCACACTAGCCATCTTCAAAAATGTATATCTCTTTCTGTGTTGAGGCAATTACTTCTCCATCAACATCAGATGTTCTGAGTCAGCCAAGATTCCCTAAAAGCACATATGGCTGACCATCAGTGTCCCAAAATGAAGCCATATCTAATTCTTTGTGGGTCCCAAGTAATTTGTACACTATAATTCTTGACTGATGAGATAAAGCTATTTCCTCACCTATCTGTTACTTTCTATTCTATGCCCTCACCTGTTCTCACATTCTTATCTCTTACTTCTAAAAAAGAAAATTCTTGAAAGAAGCAATCTCTCTAGCTCTATCTTTTAATATCATTGCCTTCCATTTTCTCCCTAATTTCATTGCATCAATCACCTTCTAGCTCTTGTGCAAAGAAAGTCCAGCATCAGGCTATTTTAAAGTTTATTTTTAGTGTAGTAAAGAGCTGGATGATGGAAGAATGTATTAATTTTCTTCTTCAGATTTATCATTGGTCTGTCTGGGATTTTTTTTTTTCATTTTCTTCCTGGAATTTTTGTGGGAGAGATGGCCTTGTCCTATCAAGCACAATATATACTCAGAAGACCAGATAGACCAGATATGTTCATTTTGGTAACATTTATCACAGATTACCAGATTTCTCAACAGAAAAATCCTATCAATTTGCAATTCCACCAGCAATGGATCAGCATAACTATTTCTTCAAAAGCCTTTAGCACTGATTTTTATTATATTTCTTTTTTTTAACCTATTTGAGCAGTTTCTGAAACTTGTTTTACTTTTTATCTCTCTTATTAGTAATGAGATAAAACATTTTTGAAGTAATTATTAACAATTTGTTTTATCCTTTTGGAAATCACGGATTAGTCATTGAGAAAAATGACCATTTTCCTTTATAATTAATACATTTTATTTTATTTTATTTTATTTTTTTTACATATGGAACCCAATGGTCCTCTTTTTCCTTGGTTATTCAAATCCTGGCCTATCAAGCACACTTCTGACCTTGTCCAAAAATTCACCACACCCAGACCATCTTACATAGGAAAAATTCTTACCATAACTACCACTGTTCAACTCAAGTAGGATTGAGTGGAGATGGATTCTTCTGTCCAGATTGTTGGAGACCTCTGGGTCTCATCAAGCCAAGTCCTCAGTAGGAGTAGCTGAGGCAGTTTTACTCAACTCATCATTAATATGTCCACCCCTTCATTAATTTTTTTTTCAATATAGTTAATCTTTAATGAAAATGATTTAATATTGGAGATTTGTATTGAATTTGCCTTGGTAGCCCTCAGTCAATAAAAGAATGAATTGCACATGTATAATCACCAGTGATCCCTTAATTTGGACACACTGTATGCTTTACTCAATTATTTGTATCAAGAAATAAGAGTGAAGAGCTGCTTGCAGGTTTTCAAGGTATTGTAAGAGTAATCAAGTTTACAAATAATTGTCCAGTTAAAAGGAAAGCTCTTTGCAAAACTGTGTAATGATATAGGGGCACAGCATAGGTCATTTCTATATTATTTTGAAAAGTGCTGACTTTGTTGTATCAAGGCATTTTTTTTAAATTTTAATTATTTACTTTTAGTTTGCAAGATTCAGTTCCAGAGTCCCTTGAGTTTCATGTTTTCTCCCCTCCCTCTCTCCCTGGCAGCATGCAGTCAGGTATACAATCTGCAAATACTTTCACATTGGACATTAGTCTGGTTGTATAGAAGGGCTGTAACCAATGGAGTGGACAAGAGGAAAAAGGAAACAAAATCAAACATGGAAAAGAGCAATAACATGTAGATTACTTCAGTCTCCATTTAAACTCTGTTCTTTCTACAGCTTTCTCTGAATGTAGGTATCTTCTTCCACCCTGAGACTTGTAGAGTTGTCTTATAGCTGCGCATTGCTGAGAGGAGTCCAATTTATCATGGTTGGTTGTCACACATGTGATGTGTCTGTGATTGTGTACAGGTTTTGCCTGGTTCTGCTCTTCTCACTTAGCATCAGTCGGTATAAGCCTCTCCAGGTAATTATGAAGTCCATCTCCTCCCCATTTCTTATCGCACAATAGTATTCCATTACATTCACATACCACAACTTGTTTAGCCATTCCCCAATTGATGGGCATCTCCTTAATTTCCAGTTTTTTGCCACCACAAAGAGAGCTGCAATAAATATTTTGGTACATATGGGTGTTTCCCCCTCATTAATTTTTAAACAGAATTAATTTTCACCCTCAGAGACACCATTTTTTTCTAAAAGTATTTAAACATTCAGTGACCTCCATGGTGGGTTTTGGGTTTCTGAGAGAACAATTGACCTCAATTAATTGACTGTATGCTACCCTAAGTTACAAATTGATAATTACTTTCCCAGAAACTCTGTCTCTCAGCTTTTCATTCATCTCATCATTTTCAGACCATATAATCTTCTATCTCTCTGCCATTGTTGACGACATGTTCCTTTTTTGATTTTCATAACACTGAAAAGTCTGTTATGTATATTTTACTGATAGTAAGCAATTATTTTCCCTATTCATTCACTCATATTTCACCTATTGAACTATTGCCCCCTCTATCTTTGGTTGTTGTTGTCATTGTTGGCTCATCTCTCTTACATCCTTACACATATGTCTAACTGGATTCTGCCCTACATTTTTTTTTCTTTTTGATTTCATTAACTATTGTGGTTTCAATTACAAATTTTTCTCTGGTCCAATCTATATTCTTATCTACAGGCTATCTATTCCCAGAGTTCCAATACTGCATTTCAACTGCTTCATAGATATTTTTTCCCTCAATGTTTTGTCAGTATTTCAGACTCAAAATGTTCAAAAAGGAACTCCTCATTTCCCCCTTATACTCCAAAGCTTTTATTTGATTTTATTTTTGATGACACATCATTTTCCCAATCATGCAGGCTCAAAACCCTGGAGTCATCTTTAATTTCTCTCTGTCCCCCACCTGTTATGCCCAATCTTTTCCAAAATCCTGTAAAAGAAATCTTCATTTCAATTTAAATGAATATTAACTAAGCTAATATAAGTTGAAAAGTATTATGCTAAATGAGCATTCATATTTTTTTTCTATTCCCACTACAAGCCTCTTACTGGTGGTCCTCATCATGTCTTACCAAGATAATTATTAGAGTGTCCTAATTGACATTATTTTTGCCTTCAGACTCCCAAGGGTTAATTATACCTATTCAGATAATTTCAAGATCTCTATATCCAGCCCTAGCCTGCCTCGTGAGGTCCAGTCTCATGTCGCCACATCTGCTGGACATTTATAATTGGATTTTCCATTGGTAATTCAAACTCAGCAGGTCCAAAATAGAAATCACATTTTCCCAATCCCATTTCTCATCCAAACTTCCCTAGTTTAATGAACACTACCCCCATTCTTAGGGTCACCTAAATTTTCAGCATTTGCATAATCCTCAATGCCCCACTCAGTTACTCCATATAGCCAATCCTTTGACAATTCTTGTCTTTCCTGCCTGTCCATCTCTTACACATCAACTCTTCAAACCTGCAAGCATTGTCTTAATCTTCAGCTTTCATGATTTAAAAAAAAAATCTTGAACATTTTCCTTCCTCATATTTGCTATTTGAATTCCTGTCTTTTAAGGCACAGCCCAATTGCCACTATTCCATTGCCTTCACTGATCACTTGGTGTTCTGGGAGTCTGAAGATCTTCCCTGCCCCTAGGCCCTTTAATAGGCTTAAGTGGCTCTGAGAACCTTCCCTGATTTGAAAGTATACTCTGCCCCCTAATAGGCTGAAGGTGGTCACATGGAGCCTGTGGCAGGAGGCTTGTTCTTTAGGAATGCCCAAACCTTGTTGCTTTGTGATTGGGCAGTGGGTCAAGAGGGTTGTGACATTCAGCGAGCCAGGAGAAGGCTATATATATGCCATGATGGGAGGTTTTGCTTTGGGACTCACTTTGAGAAGAGTTGTGTGATTTAGCCAGATGAGACTCTGGGAAGCCATTGATCCCTCCCTCCCTCCCACTTTGAAAAACCCAGATGTTGGTGCTTCCCTCTCTGGTAAATGAATAGGTATGAATGTAATGGTCAGATGGTTGGAAGCCTGTCTGCTGATCTGTTTCTTTGTCTGCTTGTAACTTCTGCTTATTAACTTGTCTTTGTACTTTGTTTGCATTCTCTGAAGTTCAGGGTGCTGACTTTTCCCCTGAACTAAGTAAATGATATGTGTTTGATTGATTAAAGTAAGATTGTTAACCTACTTTGAGTTGCTTTCCTTTAGAAAAACAGATCCAAGAACCTGTGCTGGCAGCCACCCTGGGTATGCTAGGGTGCTTGCTGATATGCTTGGTTATAACCTTCCCCCTACAGAGTCAAATTGCACTTATTTGTGAAACTCTCTCAATACTTCAACACACAGGTATAAAGTGTCCACTATTTGTCAGACAAAATCCTAGGAAATGGTATTACACTATAATCGAATTATCCATTTTGTTTCTTGTTCACCTATTAAGCTACAGACTACCTAAGAATAGGGATGATGTTTTATTCATTATTTCATTCAAGCATCTTTTAGCAATGAGCATATTGCTTAGGTCAGTTGGTGTTAGGTATTGGATAAAAAAAGTAAAAAATAAACAAAAAAATAAACCAAAGCATTTCTTGCCCTCAAAAAACAAACAACAAAAACAATTATGTTTTATTGAAGGTAGACAAAATGTGTATCATAAAATAGAAAACACATAGTAATTTAGGGGAAAATATTTTGTATTTCCTTTGACACCTACCTTCGTGCTCTGAGCATAGTAAATATTTAATGGTTGCTGAATTAAATTGAATTAATAATCACTATTCATAATTTTGCTCATTTTGCCCACTTTATGGATTAATTCAAATGATTTGATGATCTCATGGATTTGGAAATTCTTTAATGATTCATATTGCTGTCTATCCTTCCCTAATCATTTTGTGCAGTTCTAGTACAAACCTTCCTATAAATTAGCCCCAGGGGATCAACCAAATATGAAGGAGGGTATCCTTACTTTATCCTAATAGCAGATTACATTCTTTGGAGAGAAAAATCACTACTTAGGGGTCAAACTTCTAGTGATGACCTTCTCTATTTTTTTCTGGGCTGATTATTGGACAGACCATAGACATAGGTCTATTGTCAAGTCCATATTGGAAATTTTTTCATTTCTTAAAACACACCAGACTTTTTTCCTTCTTTTCACACTCAATGCCATGATCAAGTAACTAAGTATGGATTTAAACACACACACACAATCACTCACTTAACTAAATGTTCTCTAGAAAATTATTCATATTTCATCACATAAGAGGTAGCATGACAGAGTACAATAGAGAAAATCAAGAACACTTGGGTTCAAGGTCCTACTCTCACTCATATTGACTGTATTTCACTGGGAAATTCCTTTAACTTTTCAGGGCTCTAAGAAAGTCTCCAAGACTATAAGTCACAAGGAAGGTACCAATCTACATTTTAAGAAGTATGACCAAGTGGAAGTCCTATGTACATAAATTCCTTATTCCTTATCATAACAGAAAACATTTGTAAAGCATTTTGCAAATGTTAAAGTGCTAATATATGGCTCAATAAAAAAGTGTAACCCCTATAACAAAACCCATTGATTTGGGCCAACTTTTTTATTGGTAGAAATAAATCTGCCCTGCATAAGATCTGGGCCAGGGTTGATAAGATAGGAAGTGTTCAACCTTCTTCAGTTTTCTTTCAGATTCTTCAAGCTTCAAGTCTCCTTCAAGGGTCACCACTTCAGTTGCTTTTGGATTCCAGCTTCAAGAGGAAAAGTGAGAGAGGACAATGCCACTTCATGCTGAGGATGGAAAAGAAACTGGGAAAATATGAGAGGAGCTAGCAGTTCCCATCGTGTTGCCATCCCCAACCTGTTTGATTAGAGATATAAGGGAGGTTCCCCTTATACGAAACAAGGTCAGTCTACATTGCTTGAGCTCAGTTATCTCACTTCTAGTGCAAGTGCTCCTTTATTGTATACTGTCTGGTATATAATTTTGTGGAACATAATCTGACATATATTGTCTGGTATGTAATCTTCTATGTGTACCTCTTCCGATATGGATTTAGATATGTTTTATTGATTAATTTAGTATTTGATACATATACTTATTGTGGAACTGAGGATTTAGTGGAGAAATGTTGATGTTTATCCTTTGTTCTTGAAGAGGAAGAACCACGACATGAGGGAGGTGATACCATGATATGCAAGTGAATTGGATATAATACAAAGGCAAAGGTACCAGTCTCACTTTCTCCTCTGGTGCCATCTGAGTTCAGTGGCCAGATGTAGATCAAGACAACTAGAGATGGCACTAGTGGGAAAAGGGGTAAAGCCTTGGATATAAAGCTTGAGGTTCTTCTTTCCAATAATAATAGTGACAAAGCAATGAGAAGTAAGATTGAACCAGAACATATAACCCTAAATAATATAATAATTATATTTATATACATTAAAATAATAAAAATAAAATTTATATTTTAAGCATATTTATTTAAATTATAATTTTTAAGGGAGATACAATTCTACCCTGCACTCCCTATGTCTGAAGAGAGCAAAATGGCCTCTGGCTCCAAATTCCTGCTCCCACTCCTACCAGGGATTAAAGGAACCCTTAGAGAAGTGTTGGTGGAGAAGAGGCTAGTAGAAATTCAGTTCTGCCTCTCTTCCATCAAGAATAACAATTTGCACTACAGGTGGGCTTCAGCTATATGTAGTCTCTTTCTCTCTGAGTCTCTGTGTCTATGCCCATGTCTGTGTCTGGGTCTGTGTTTCTGTCTCCCTATCTCTCTCTGTCTCTGTCTCTTTCTCTCCTTCCCTCCCATACTCCCTCCCCTCATGTAGGGTTCTCTTTACTCAATTATCTCTTAAGTGGTTACCATATACCACCCATTGTATTAGGTGATGGATATAAGTATAATGAGTGGAACAATCCCTTCTTCTCAGGAGCTTACATTCCAATGGTGGAACATGACTACAAATGTAAGTACATAAAGTGAATTACTAGAATTATAGGAACAGTAGTTAAATACAGAATAGTGCGAGAGGAATGACACTAGTTGTTGGGGGATCAGAAAGAGGATCATTAACACTTTATGACCAAATTGAATCTTTAAGAAAAAGACATACTGGCCAAGATAGCGGCGTAGCAGCAGCAACATATTGCAGCTCTCATATAGCTGCCCCAAAATATCCATAAAATAGGACTCCAAACCAATCCTAGAACTCCAAAATACACACAAAGATACTTCCCACTAAAGACAGCTTGGCTACAAACCGAAACCAGCCTGGCCTGAAGCCACGGCTGTGCCCTGGGGGCAGCTGGACGAGAGGAGCAGTGAGTGGATTAGCGGCAGCTGCGAGCAGCATTCAGAACTATGTGAGTGGGCCTTGCAATCAAGAGAGAAAAGCTTCTGGCTGAAAGGCCTCCAGAGCAGAAAAGCAAAAGGCAGAGGTTTTGCACCCGCCTCCGCATTGCAGCTTCCCGCCCACAGCCTGCAGACAGCAGGGGGACTAAGC
>JAQQSU010002923.1:0-14530 GCA_028627135.1 Pseudochirops cupreus
AATTTAGCAAAGGAAGGGATATTTTGGACGCTCTTGGGAGGATCTGAGATTTTGACTAATGTGGTTGTCACACTTCTTAGAAACTTATTTTCCACTTTATAAACACATAATGTAACCCTGTCTTTTGAAATACCATTCTTAGTATTCATTTTGTCTCAACTGATGTCCAGCGTGTTAGGTTTAAATTCAGGGTGTGAGTTATTGGATGAGTTGCCCCCATGCATATTCATGGTTTCTGGCCCTGGACTAAACGGACTAAAAGAAAAGAAATCACAATTTCTCTGTCAAAATGTCAAAAGAAAACCCTTTCCCAGGCTCATTAGGTGGTGTGTACCTCATCCCATGGTCTTGCAAACTCGAGTTTTAACAGGGTTTTTTTTTTCACCCATTTTCTAAATGAGTATTCTTTACACAAGTGCAGTGCTCCAGTGGTCTCCTTTGAAGTGTCCTTTTTGTTATACATTTGTCTGTAGTGTTATTTCTGAGGAGTCAGCCAACAGGCTTAGAGCCTTCTGGCACAATTTCACTAATAGTTTTTTGGCAACATAGCTTATTTATGCATCTTTTCTCCCTCTCTTTTTTTTCTTCCCTTTCTTTCCCCTAACCCTACTTCCCCCAACCCTACCCCTTCTTTCTTGCTCTTCCTCTTTTAGAACGATCGCCCCACCGGCCCATCCTCCAAGCAGGACTGCCAGCAAATGCTTCTACAGTGGTTGGGGGTGATGTGGAATTTGTCTGCAAAGTCTACAGTGATGCCCAGCCCCACATTCAGTGGATCAAACATGTGGAGAAGAATGGTAGTAAATATGGGCCGGATGGATTACCCTACCTTAAGGTTCTGAAGGTGAGAACATTCTGAATCTGCCAATTTCTACCACACTTACTTAGAGGTCTTACAGATAGGTTGAAGAATAAATTAGACTCTATGTATCTAAGAGAATGTTAGGTCTTTGACCAGTTGGAATTAAGCATAATTAAGAACTGATGACTGCTCATGTTTATTAATGGAGTTTTGAATTTAGAATTAAGTCCCTGTTAATTATATGTCATTTTTAAGGAAATCTAGGTGTTTCCTTATTCTTTAATCTTCTTTCTTTTAACCCCTGAGATTCATTCTCAAGGTATTCCAAATCATGGTCTAGAAATATTTATTCTTATTAATGTGCTAGATTGTATTAGATGAGTTTTCTTTGAATACCCTATTTCTTATGTATAACGAATAATCACTGCAAAGGCCCCATTTTAGAAGCAGCATCATCATGTATAGATAGATCTCTTCATAAGGAGGAAACATGATTGACACTGCAGGTCACTTGTACAAATACAGATCATTTAATCCTCCGGTAAAGTGTTATCTCCTGTGTCCAGTACCAATTATAGGATCATACATGTAGTAGGTTCTTCACAAATGTCTGTTGATTTGCTGAATGCCAGGTTGTACCTAATGACCATTATTCTAAAGAATAATCTTTAAAGGGAACCTCAGGCAGATTAGTTTTAGAAATTTTATTAACAGCTTTTGTTTGACCATATGTTGATTTCCAAATATATCTCTTCATTCTTTCCTGCCCATTGAGTCACCATGTTTGAAAAAGAATGAAAAAAAAAGGTAATTCGGTGAAACTAATCAATACAGCAATGGAATCTGCCATTATATGTCATGCTGGATATCTTTATGTCCCCATCTCTGCAAAGAAGGGAATGAGGTACTTTTTTTTTTCATCTCTTCTTTGGACTGGTAGATTCTTTAAAGAAAAGTTTCCACTAATGAGACTCATTCAGCCAGTAACACCAAGAGTGAGCAAAGCTGGTGGAATATTACATCTGGCATCTGAAGCTGATTCAGTTAGAGGACTTGCTTCGATGTCTCTCTCCCCTTCCCCCTTTTAACAATTATCTTATTATGTTCTTTCTTAAAACCACAGCCTTTTGGACACTGGTGTTTAAGCTAAATGACGAAGTTTGATAATGGACTGTTGGTGGTGGGACCATAGAGAGAGTTGAGTCCTTTCTGGACTTGAGTTACAATGTTCTCCTATGTTATTGGTCTATTCTAGCATTCGGGGATTAATAGTTCCAATGCAGAAGTGCTGACTCTGTACAATGTGACTGAGGCGGACGCTGGAGAATATATTTGTAAGGTCTCCAATTATATAGGGGAGGCCAACCAGTCTGCCTGGCTCACTGTTCTGCCAAATAAACAAGGTAACACTGTTTTTTAAAGAAAGCTGGATGTAGAAGAGAATTGGTGCTTTGGGAGACTGCAGGCAGCTTATAGGATAACTCTTGTGGCCTTGGTACATGTACAATAATCCTCCTTTGGTGATGCAACTGGGATCATACCAGCAGCCATGGAAAAATACCCACAATGTTCAGTTTGTTTGAAATAATTTATTCCAAAGACAATGCTCCCCACTCTCATCACCCCCCAATTGGAAGCTGTAATTTCTGGTCAATTATATTGATGCTGCCTTTTTCCCCGTCATTGACACCACACACATAATGATATTTAAAAACACATCTGAGTAGCTCTTGAATCCAAGGCCTTTGCATAGAATCATATAATCACAGTTGACTTCTCTTCAATCTCAACCTGAGAGAGACAGTTTTGTAGTCACAGGACCGTAGTTTGTCAAATACATACAGATTTCTTGCTTAGATCCTTGACATTCATGATTTACTCCTTTGGGATTTGTTTCTGTATGTTTAGTTAGTCTCAGGACAGTTTCAGGTTTTGAATTAACCCCCTGTCTGTTGCTATCGATGACAGAGCATTGGATTTTTCTCCACCTTTGAGTTGTCACTCTAAATTTTCAAGTATATGCTTTGTTAAGTTGAGGATAATGACGATGATTGATGTTGATAGCAGAAGTTATCTAGGCCTTAAAGGTTTTTGGAGAACTTCCCACGTATGGTATCATTTTTTCCCATGACTATGAAAACTTTTCTTTGCATTGGAAAGCACCTCAGGCTACCTAGCTCACCCCTTCATTTTATAGATGAAGGAACTGAAGCCTGGACATGGGAGATGATTTGCCCCAAGTCACACAGGTAATAAGTGCCAGAGATGGGTTTTGAATCCCGGTCTGGCCTCTGGTACTTAATCCTGTGTGTGACCTTGGAGAGGTCATTTAACTTTTGTGGGTCGTCTTTGTCTCGCTTGCAAAATGAGGAGGTTTGATTAGATGACCTTTAAATCCCCTTCTAGCTCATAATCTATGATGATAGGAGATACCAGTGTCAGCACTGTGGGAAAATTGCAAAGGAAAAACTGATTGAACTTAGAGACACATTTTTAGGCTTTTTGTGGAGCCGTGTGGATGCCTCAGAGGCTCTACTCTGGGTCTTTCATATTTCACTCCACAGTACATGTAATTTTTATCATTAATAATATGATTAATAATATTAATTAATATTAATAATATGATTAATAAATAAATAATAATGAATAATAACAATAACTGGCATTTATATAGATTATATAGGTGTATGCACCACTCATACATCATCTCATTTGATCCTTATAACAGCCATGTGAGGTAAGGGACATAGAAAGCATTATTCCTTATCTTACAGATGAGGAAAGAGCAGCTGAGGAAGTTAAGTGACTTGTGTAGGGTCACAAAGTTGAGAAATATGTGAGGTAGACTTCAAACTCAGGTCTTCCTGCCTCTGAATCCATCCCTTTATCCCACTTCTCTTTTTACAATGAGGAACTGTAGTCAAGAGTACCACAAGTAAGCCTGGCTTTGGGAACTGACTCTGCTCTAAAACCACTCTAGTCAAAAATGAGAAAAAAGAAAAAAAAGAACTTTTGTGGGTTGATTTTTCCATGTCATTTGATTGCATGCATGTTTAGGTGGTGAGGTTAGGTTTGGTGACGGTTGTTTGGTGATTACTCTTGGAGGTGAGCTGGGATCTCTTGGTAAACATCTTCACCTTTTGGTTGCGGGCTTTGTGGATGGGGTCAAGTCGGAATCTCCTGGTGCCCGAGCACCCACTGAAGACAGAGGGGCAGCCAGTGCCTTGTGGTTCCATAACCCCTTCTACAATCATTCCTATGTTGTCTAGCCTTTTTTCTTGCTTCCCTTGTTTTCTAGGCCGCCGGTGTTAACACCACGGACAAAGAGATTGAGGTTCTCTATATTCGGAATGTAACTTTTGAGGATGCTGGGGAGTATACGTGCTTGGCGGGTAATTCTATTGGGATATCCTTTCACTCTGCATGGTTGACAGTTCTGCCAGGTATATACTGCTCTCTCTCTTTCAGTGGTTTTTCCTCTTTTCTTGGTTGATTGCTACAAAATTAACACAGCTTCTGTCTCAGAAATGGCCCTTTTATTCCTTCACAATGATGAATACCTTAGGAAAAAAAATGTGTGTGTGTGTGTGTGTGTGTATATATATATATATATATATATATACACACACACACACACATATATGCATATGTATTTTTTGATTGGACATAAGAAAGTTGCCTCAATAATTCACTTGCAAACATGCTATCACATTTCTGATCAAGTAAATTTCACACCTGAAATCTGAAAGAAATAATTTTCTGTGCATCTAGTGAGCTATCAAGTCAGTCTTTAAATTCTACACACACGCATACACACACACACACACACACATATATACATACTCCTCTTTCCCTTAAGGAGAAATTAGAAATGACTTTGAAAGATTTAAAATCATTTTTTCTCATTTTCAGGGAAATTTTCCCATAATTCCTAATCTCTTTAAGTTGCTTTAAATTGGTTTTTTTGTTAACCTCTTCATTGAAACAAAACCTGTGTATCTTGAGGTTCCCTGTGGAAAAGGGCCTCTTTGTGGAGGGCGTACAGAAGCAGTGTGTTACCTACCTTTGGGAATCAGCTCAGTGCATGTTTTAATAAAATGAATCCTTAATTTGCTTTTACTGCAAAGCATGCTCTTGCCATCTTGGGATTGATGTTATTTCTACCCTGCAGAGAAATCAACATCAATTATGCTTTATTGCCTAAAAATTGTTGCCTGTCTGAATATTTAATCTGAGTACGTCTCTATCCTAGTCAAACTTTCTGGATAATAACTGTTTGCTCTACTGCACCTGCTTTGGTATTACTTTTTTGAAAAACTGAACAGTCTATGGTTTGCTAGCTCCTGACATAATACTGTAGTTATTAATTTCTTATTATTAGATAAAGGTTACCTAGCTGCATGTTTATTTTACATACAGCAAGTGAATTGATGGTTAAGTTATGTGCTGGCTGTTGAGAGTTCTGTCTTATCTTGTAGGCTTGATTTTTTTTCCTGATTAAAATTTATTAAATAATTCCATCGCATCTATTTTCTCTCTCATTGTGAATCTACAGTGTAAACATTTGCCTCTAAACAGTGAGACACTGCTAATTTGAGCTTGCTTTTCCATGCAGTGCTTGTGTTCTGCAATGCATTAAATGTCCTTTCTTAACTGATCCGCTTGACTATGATATAATATTAACTAAGAAGGAGGTATGGGACAAACTCTACTTGGGAATACTCTGCTTTGTAGTTTGACCAGTGATTGCCCTGGAATGCCAAATTTTGAAGGGAGGGAGCAGACATAATATGGAGCTTATATGAAAAAGTAGTTTAAAAAAAATCCAAACCACACCCATGTATGCTTATGCATATAAAGAATGAACTTTGTGTGTCCCTTTTCTAAAGAGAAAGGCTTTGTTGACATCAGGACACCATCTTCCCTCCCTCTAGCCCCATTAAATGGAGTTTATCCAAGCTAGCAATTGATAAAGTATTCCAAACTTTTATGTTTTCATGGATTTTATAGAAAGTGTGTTGCAGAAGATTCAGTCTTTATATTGACTCTATTTGTTTATTCAGTTGGATAATACTCTGGATTATATTTAGGAATTCAGAACTTTTTTTAGGCCAGTTTAACAAGATGAATATTTATTCACTTCTTCATACATACTTGTATTCATCTGGAATAAATTATCTGTCAGTTTTTCCTTTTGAGAGAGCCTGTCCAAATACATACAAGACCAAAGCCTTTTCTCTACCTCCTAAACACAAAAATGAGCATAGTTCAAATTTTAGAATTTCTATTTTTAACAGTTCATTAGACACTCTCATGCCAGAAGAATATTTGTGTATGTGTGTGTACAATGTGGTAGCTTGATGGTGCTGTGAATGTAAGAAGCAGTAATTGCTCAGAAAATATGGCCCAGTAACTCATCCTGGGTAACTTAGGGTCATTGAATTTAAGGATACCTATCTACTGCAATTATACAGAAAAATGACCTGGGCTTCCCTTGGTGAAACGGCAGACCCATGAGGGTGCATCTTCATTATGAATAAACGTTAGAATAGGGGAAAATTTCAAGATCTCTCAGGTGGCCTGGGATGTTTGTAAATTTGTGCTAAAGTCTCTCCAAGTCTGTCTCTTTTAGGGAGCACAGACTTTCCTTTAGCTGCATTTTTACATGTCAGTACCGTGTTCTAACTGTGTGGCATGCTTATTCCTCCTCTGTGATTTTGCAATCTAGCACCGGTAAGAGAAAAGGAGATTACAGCTTCCTCAGAGTACCTGGAGATAGCCATTTACTGCATAGGGGTATTTTTAATTGCCTGTATGGTGGTGACGGTTGTGCTGTGTCGCATGAAGACAACCACCAAGAAGCCAGACTTCAGCAGCCAGCCAGCTGTGCACAAGCTGACCAAGCGCATCCCCTTGAGAAGACAGGTAACAGAAAGTAGATAAAGAGTTTAAAGAAATTTACTCTTTCCCAAACTACTCAGCCAGCATTTGGGTTTTTTCTTCTCTTTTTCTCTGGTCTATGCTCCTATGATTCAGGGGGGCAAGAAGGAACGTGTTCAGATATAATGCCCAGTGACAGATAGAGTTGTGTTATGGGGCTTGAAGCCATGCTTTCTTGCTTGATAAAGGCTACCGGAAGCCTTTTCTAGGGCAGCTAGGTGGCTCAGTAGATAGAGCGCCTGGCCTAAAGTCAGGAAGTATTAGATACTTACTAGCTGTATGACCCTGGGCAAGTCACTTAACCCTGTTTGCCTCAGTTTCCTCATCTGTCAAAACTGTTTCAGTGTCTTTGCCAAAAAAAAAAAACCTCAAATGGGGTCACAAAGAGTAGGACACCACTGAACAAGAAGTCTTTTCAAAGGCTAAAACCTTAAGAGAGAGGGATTTTAATAGGGAATTAAAAAAAAAACAACCAAAAACATTGGACTAGACATGGTGGGAAAATGATTTTGGGAAGAAATTTCTGAAGTGAGCGTGTGTGTGTGTGTGTGTGTGTATGTACACACACACAAATATGGGGATATAGCTTAAAACAAATCCCCTTAGCATCTCAGATCATATATTCTATTTTATTATTAAAGTCAAACTCTGCAATAGATAGGCATAGGGATTAGGATAGGAAATGCACCTTTAGGTGGCGTGTGTGGACCCCTTTTATAGATACTTGTTTCCAGCTGGGACCATGCTCAAGACTTGGATCTGGACTGTTGTTTATTTCCTGTCATTCCATGGCTAATACAGTTTTAATTTCCGTTTTATTTTTTCTCACTTATTTTTATTTATAATTTTATAATTTACTTATTTTTAAAGTTCATTTAAAAATTGAACTCCAAAATTCCCTCCTCTTTCCAGTCCCTCCCCTACCCCTTGAGAAGCGCATTTATTCTGCATTTATTCCGTTAAGTGGGAAGGTCTGGATGGGTTGTGATCCTTGTGTTGGAGGGGATACATACCCATGTGGACTGATGAGATCACAGACTCATTTGAGAATTCGGGGATTCTGACATGAAAGTTCCTCATTTAAATGTATTCATGGACTGAGTGCTAGGGTGATTCTTATACTCTTGTGGCAACTTACAACTAATTTTGGAATTTTGTCTGCAAAGCAGCATGTTAGAGTGAACCCAACATTGGACTTTGAGTCAGGAAAACTTGAATTCATATCCTACCCATGTGGCCACGGGTTACACACTTAACCTTACTTGTTCCAGGTTCTTCAGCTGTGAAATGAGTATAAAAACAGCTCTAATATCTACCCCACGGGTTGTGTCAAGGCTGAAATGAGATAATGAATGTGAAGTGTTTTTAAGTTTCAGAGAACTCCATAAATGCTGAGTTGTTATGTTTTTTCTGGCCCTTGAATGTCTATCTCCATGTTCCTGTTTAGAGTTGATTCTGACATGGGAGCCTCTCTATTCAGATTTTAAATCATTAACATCCTTCACAGGTAGATGGAAGTAAAGACTTATTTCATTCTTATTCCTTATTCATGGAGAACTTTTTTAGACCCTATAATAGAGTTTAAATAGGGAAAATAAGTTCTGAGAAAGAATTTAACTGAATTATACAACTACTTAAAATTTTATGAGGAAAGGAAAGTATTTTTCACAACAGTCATTGAGATAATCAAATTCTTAGTGTTCTTTGACTTCTCCTAAGCCTTTGCTAGTGATGATGAAGCTGCTAACATTTTCTGTAGAAGGAATTAGGACAGATTATGAACAAGTTTACCAAACAGTGAGTTCTTAGCTTTGGCATAGCATTGCCCATTGCCAGGCCATCCCAGATCCCATGCTGAATAGCCCCGTGTCCCTTTGAAGTACTGTTTTAACCTGGCATTTTTTTTTTACTCTGAATGTTAGTATAGAATTTTGAGTAAGAAAACTTGTTATTAACAGCATTTTAACTGGTTCAGGGAAAAGAAAGCTAAGTATTTTATTAGCTCATTAATATTTGCTATGGCACCATTATTTTTAGGTATCAGGAGCCAGTGACTGACTAACTTGTGTACCAGTTTTGAGGGTGGAAATAGCTTCAGGTCCCTATATAGCTCATGTGTTCCTTGTGATTTCTCAATACACAAGAGATGGCAGTTACCCAGGATACCCAAGTACCCAAAGCTTACATGGGCAATGATAAGTTTTACAGGAAAGGAGTTTGTCATAAGCTGATGGTATACAGTGTAGATGGCCCATCATAGCTCAGCGTGTGCACACACTGCAGATAAGCTCCAGCCCATGTTTGGGTCTTCTCTTCCCTGGTTCCCATCCCCTCTTCTCCTCACATGTCACGTGCTGCCTCTTCTCCAGCTTCTTGCTGCTTACCTTTCCTTACAGCTTAGTGGATTAGCTATACTCAGTTCGTGAAAAGTTGAAAATTAAATCTCTTGGGACTGAGGTGATTGGGTGCTGTTCTCTCTCCTGTTCTTTCCTGCAGTTATATTTTTACAAAATAACCACTCTCTGAATTTGGTCTCTGGTCTGTGAGAGGTAATATTCAGAGCTCTAGGTTTCTTCCAACAGAGGTTATGGGATTTGGAGCAGCCAGGCCATTTTTTTTCCTTTCATGCTGTCTTATTCATGTCATTCTTGAATTTCCCCTTGTGTACATTTATATGTATATGTTGGAGGGATATTGATAGGCTTAGAGAAACTGTCCTATTGGTTCCCCCCTCCCCTCCCCTTTTATCCTTGGTTGTCAAAAAGACATTTCTCTGTGGTACCACCCCACTCAGATTTTGGTTATTTTGCTTATAATTCTGCCTCATGAAGGATGGAAGGGGGAGGTGGGGAACTTTTGGGGCCACTCTCTTCCTTCACAATGCTCCCGCTTGTTTTATTTGGCATGTAATTGCGCTGTCTTTAAATATGGTTGAATAGTTTGTGTACACTAAAGGACACTCCGGTGTGATGATCCTGGCAATGCCAATCCGCCCCTGCAAATTAAAACCTCTGGGAGATTGTTAATTTATTAGAGGCAATGGTGACACATCTCTGCTCACCATATATATTAAAATATAATACATCAATTGTTCTTCACAAAGAGAGCTTTTCAGGCAAAGCCACTTAGCCTGAGAAGGAGATGTGTATCAGGTACCTAGATAAAAGAAGTTTATTGGATTGTAGCCTGAATGAAAAACACTAGAATGGCCTGCAGATATGCTGATGACAGAGAAAATACCATAGGCATGCCTAGCATGCCTTGCTCCTGTCTCCAGGTTAGTTTTAAATCAGGTGACATTAAGCCCTACTCTCTCCAATGGATAGGCTGCTTGCAAGGTGTTTCCTTTTAATGTGCCCACCCATAGCAACCATTCACCTAAAGTGGCCTATAGGATCCTTAATTCAGTACGACGTAATTGAAAGCTTATTGAGTGATGGTCGTGCTGCCTTTCATCATTAGGAACCTCTTCTTCCATCCTCCTCTCCTGAAGCATACATTGATTTTCTCTGTTTAGAACAACAGAATGTATTGTTATCCTCCTTCAGTTTTGCTTTCTTGTAATTCATTTATATGCATTGGATTTATTGAAGTAAGGCGACTATTTCAGTTTCTGGAATTTTTGAAAGGGAAATATTTATTTCCCCCACTCTCTATGGAGGGGCTTTTTGCAATCTCAGGCTTCTGACTATCATTTTCTGCTTTTGAGGGTGTTCTGATGCTATAGAAAAACGTGTGTGTGTGTGTGTGTGTGTGTGTGTGTGTGTGTGTGTGTGTGTGTGTGTGTGTATTTGTGTGTGTGTGTGTGTATGTGTGTGTGTGTGTGTGTGTGTGAGAGAGAGAGACAGAGAGACAGAAGTGGAGGAGGAGAGACAGAGAGATCCTCATTTTGGGTATCATTAGCTGCCTCTCCTTTCACCTTACCCTCTCTAGTGTTTTTTGGCATACATTGTGTTAAATGAGAATAATAAGAGCCATCCTAAAGATGGTAGTCAGTCTGGCAATTCTAATAAGCTCAGCTGCTGGTTCTCCTAGATTCAGGACTGAGGGAGCCAAGTTGCCTGGTTGTTCCTGTCACTGACAGCCAGCCAGTAGTCATTGTTGGGTAGTCTCTGTACATCTATGTGTTAAAGAAAAAAAAAAGGCCTGGGTTTTTGAGCATTTTCCACAAATCATTTGAAAGAAGAAAACAGAGGATGTTTGTTAAGGAGGCATGTGGTGCTGGTGGATTAGTTGAACAGGCTTTTTCAGTAGGGACATCAGGTTCACTTTGGGCTGCCAAGACCTTGTGAGGAAATGGGATGGAGATTTTAAACATCTCACTCTTTGCATCTCTACATTATAAATTTCCTTTATAATCCATACGTGGTGCCCTCAAAAGACCCCAGATTTTCTCTCTCTCTCTCTCTCTCTCTCTCTCTCTGTCTCTCTCTAATTTTTCCAAAAATTAAAGTAAAGGTTCTATATGTATGGATAGGTTAAAATGTGGAATGGGGGTCAAAATTTTGAACTGAGGAGCCCTCAGGGTGAAGGGTAAGGTTTTCCTGAAATACACATGAAGAATTAAAGTGAGAGGAGGTTATAAAACCTGAGTGAAGGTTTAGGTAACAGGGCCCTGGTGCCCGGGGATTGTTTCTTTCATTACATTTATATTTTCAGTGCCTGGCACATATATATTTTAATAAATGCTTGTTGATTAATTGATTCATGGTTGATTAATAATCAAATGCATTACATTAAAAAATGAAATTTCTTTTAAGAAAATTACCTTCTGAAACATGCTGTGCACCACATGATCTTGAAGTCTTTTATTTGGGTGAGCCAAACAGTCAAAAAAAAAAATCTAACTTGAGCTGAGAAGAATCTTATTGGTTCTAGAAAATATTTTGATAGTTAAGAGTTTTCATGGGTCATTTAACTGGAATCTGTCCTTCAGTTTGAGCCCCTTGCCTGCCCCCATCCCCCAGCCTCCATGTACTTTCCCCTCCCCAACCCTGCAAAGAGGCCTTGGTGACTTGGCCTTCCCGCCTGCTTTTGGACTGGTTAGAAATTATAAGTCAGCACAGCAAGGACTGTGGCTATTTCCGCAGATTAGCAGTTTTCCCAACAAAACAGGGTCAGGGGAAGGAAGCCAGGCTGATTTGTTGCTTCGCTAGGTTTTTTTGCTTGATTTTTTGTTTTGGAACCAAAAGAAACTCCTGAACTTTTATCTCCAGCCTTTATCTTAGCTACCTGCCCAGAGGGAGTAAAAACATTCAGTTGGGGGGGGGTTGGTGCCAGATCAAAAGAAGCTCTACTGTTTTGTTTCCTGACTAGGATTGGGGGGGAAGCTCCCATTTCATGTAAGTTTGGGGACTTTATTGGGCAGGCCCATGAAAAAAAATTCTTCTTAAACAGATGATGAAAATTTTTTTTCTCCTCTTCCTCCTTTCTTTTCATAGTCCTGACTATTTAGCGTGCTCTCTATCTCTCCTGGTTCTTCATCTGATTGTTAAATCTTAATACAATAGTTAACCCTATCACTTGGCATGACCTTTAAAACAAAACAAAAATACAAAACCTTGCTTAATCTCCCAGGAAAAGTGAACAGGAGAATAGTATCTTTTGAAAAACTTGATTCATGGCCCATGACAAAGAGATTCTGGAAAGTGAGGAAGCTGTATTTGAAATAATACAAATAAATACTAACATATTCCTGCCCAGATCAGGGAATAGGAAAACAATTTGTAAGAGTTCTATCTCTGGTTATTTAGACATTGCTTGAGTAACACTATCATAGGAAGATACTGTAGTGGGGTACATCCAGATTGAAAAGAATGATTGAGGGTAAATTTACGAGGAAAATCTAACGTGGGATGATCATGGTCTTTCTGGAAAAAATAGGAAATCTAATTGGGCAAGAGAAATGATGGGATTTACTGAAGTAGAAGAGTAGAAATGACTCCCTAGGAATTCGGAAACTAGGAGGGAAGATGAAATTCCCTGGAATCACCTCTAAATGAAAATAATCTCTCAAGTCTTGTAAACCTCAAAGTAAATATAGGTGACTAAAAAGGTAGTCATTTCTCTCTCTCTCTCTCTCTCTCTCTCTCTCTCTCTCTCAACAAAAAGAGAATTTAGAATCAGAGCACATTAAAAGGGAAATTCAGAATAACCTTCATTAGGTGCTTTCCAAACCTTAAAGTACTATGTAAATGTGAGATATTTTTTATTACTCTTATTTTACAGATAAGTAGACTGAGGCCCAGAGAAGAGAGGTAGCGTGCCAGTCACACAGCACATTAGCAGCAAAGCAGGAGCTAGACCCCTGATGTTCTCATTCCTTGTTCAGTGGTCTGAACCAGCATATCTCGTTAAAAAACATGGTCCAAAAACAAATAGAAGACATGGATTCAAAATGTATTTTAATAGGTATACTGAGAGAAATTCCCTGCTAAAGTCAAATCAAAGGAATGCAAATTTATCAAGTTCCTACTATGTGCCAGAAATAGGGCTAAGCATTGAGAATACAAAGGCAACCTCCCTCCCCAAAGCATAAATAAACCCAACCAAATCTCCCACCCCCCACCCTCCCAAAAAAAACCAGTCTCTGCTCTCAAGGAGCTTTCTTGAGGACCCAGAGGGCCACACGTGGCTTCGAGGTTCCCCACCACTGGGTTAGATGGAAGCATAATGTCCAGAATGAGGATATTTTAATGAGAATAACAATAATACCTGATGTTTACATAGAGCTTTAAGGTTCTTAGTTTTGCTTTACTTGACCCTGAGTCAGAGTCTGTGAGTAATGGTGTGTTCACTTTTGGATCACACATTTAGGAAGAACATGAATGAGTGGAGGTATGTCCAGAGGAGGGCTGGAAAGATGGTGAAGGGTCTCAGAAGCATGTCACACAAAGACCACCTGAAGAAACTAGGGATCTTTGTCCTGGGGAAGAGAAAACATGACCTCGACATGATAGATGTCATGAAGAAGAAGAATCAGCCTTGTTTTGACTATGGAGAGGCAGATTCTATAGATATATAAGGGAAAATTCTCCAACAGAATAGGCCGCCTCAGGGGGCAATAAGTTTCCTAGCCCAGGAAGATTTCTAGTACAGATCGAAGGATCAGGGAATTTCCTGCTAAGGGAGAGGTTGGATGACCTAAAAGGTTTTGCCATATGTAAAGACACATGTCTACTTCAATATTTGAAAAACCTGTGAATTCTTCAATATGGGTACTTCCTACAACAATGTAGGCCATATAAATGGAAGCTTCTCTACCCATTGGTATATGGTGTTCATGAGTTATGACCAAGAAAATTCAACATCTAATGACCACCCTCTTTTGGTAATAATAATGATGTTACTCCTACAACAACTACTGCTGCTGCTACTAATACTACTACTACACGACTACTACTACTACTACTACTACTGCTACTGCTACTACTACCACAACTATTACTACTACTACCACCAATAACAACCATAATAGCCAACATCCATATAGCGCTTTAACTTTTACATCCACTTATGTGTATATAGAGTGCTTTATGTGCATTATTGTTATTTGACCAGCCTCTCCAGTGGTAGCTAGTCCTTAGAAGAAATCATCCCTAGGACAATAATCAACATTTATTTCCAAATTGTGCAAAATTTTTTCAAAAAGAAAATACTAGAGCGTGATTTTCATGGATGAGATGTATATACAGATATAAGTATATGCATATAGTGATGTATGTATATACTTATGTATAATATACCTATTTGTGTTGTACGTATGTATATCTATAATCATTTGTAGAT
>JAQQSU010002924.1:0-14528 GCA_028627135.1 Pseudochirops cupreus
ATATATATATATATATATATATATATATACACACACATGTGTATATGCATGGGTGTATTCAACAAAAACTAGACCCCATCAAACTGAGCTTCACTTTGGTTGCTACCAGATATAACAGGGATGGTGGCAGAAGGAGGAGAATATGGGTTAGAGAGTGGGAAGAAAATATGTTTCAGACCTATAGATTTTAATTTAATTGTTGACCTTCCATAGTAAACAGGAGCTCTCTGTCCAATGTCCAATCAACTGATAAACTAATAGAGGAAGTTGTCTAGTTTCACATGTGCATTCTTGATAGAAATGAAATTGAGAGATATAAAGTCATTGTACTAAGTATATATTTTACCAAGCCTTTGTACACTGCCAAACTTCATTAAGACCTAGGACCTTTCAAAAGATTACCCTAGGAATACATATTTGAAAAAAAATAAGTGGGTTCAATGTATAATTAGCATATAATGTGAGGTCAAGTGGACAATACTTTGACTTAACCTTTCAGTACACGTATCTTGGACAGACAGTGCAGATAAAAATGATCTAGCACCACAGCTGAGTGGCAGCACAGTACAGTCGGAAAAGTGTTAGCTCCAGGGTCACAAGCACTAGGTTCAAATCCTGTCATTGTTACCTGTGTGCTCTTGGGCAAGTCATTTAACAATGGCAGGTCTCAGTTTCTTCATCTACAAAATGAATGACTTGTACTAGAAAGTCTCTGAGGTCCTTTTCAGCTCTTAAATGCACAAACCTATGGAATTCTCTGGGCCTCAGTTTACTCATCTGTAAAATAATGGCATCTGACTGAACAGCACCTAAAGGACCTTCTAGCTCTAAATAAATTATCTTTATTGGAAGAAGAAAACAGGTTGGTGAGTACTGAGAAATTTTTAACAATGTTTTCAATTGTCCCAAACCTAACCTATTTTTATAAATAGCTAGTATCATCCTAGTGATGCTATATGGTTGTAAATCATGAAACATCATCCTATCTAGAGAAACAAAATTGCAAGTGAAGCAAAGAACAATGGAGAGAGGCATAGCATCTGTAGGCTTTAGCCTTTTGCCAATGGTGACTTGTATGATAAAGGATACCATCAGAGACAGAGAGAGAGACAGACACAGAGAGACAGAAAGAAATATAGAGGTGTATGATTAGGAAAGGAGCCAGGTTAGTCACAGAGAGGAAAGGATGTCCTGATATCCATAAAATAAAAAATTCAGAGAAAGGTTCCCAGCACATTGGGTATATGAAGGATTCATGAAAGGCCATTGACCAAATTCTCACAGGATTTGAATGTTTGGATACATGGCAATCTGTACCAGTGAAGTGAGCACTCAAAATGGGGAAGATAGGTCCAAGTATCAAAATAACTATTGAGTCCTTCAAGAGAAAAGTCTGCATAGCCATTACCATCACCACCACAGATCATCCTCATCATTAACATCTTTCAATCAATTTCTATGAGACCTGAGGCACAGCAAACCTGTATACACCCTTAGAATTTGAAATGGAAAATTAAGGGCATTATGCAGAAAATTTAGGACCCAAGATTTTACTAACTATACAGATAGTTGACCGAAGTGGGCATTGTTTTGCTTGTTTCTGTAATAATTAGATAATTTTCTGGTTTTCTAGAAGAGGGAAATTCATTTTTATCTACTTTTCCTTGTATACATAGGCTGTGGGTAGCAGAGAAAGCTAAAGCAACTCTGTTTTGTTCCCAATATGTCTTTATTGGGGCAGTTGGGTGGTATAGTGGATACAGTACAGAGCCTAGAGTTGGGAAGACTAATCTTCCTGAGTTAAATCTGGCCTCCAACACTTACTACCTGTGTGAGCCTGGGCAAGTCATTTAACCCCATTTGCCTCAGTTTCTTCATCTGTAAAATGAGCTAGAGAAGGAAATGACAAACCCCTCCAGTATCTTTGAAAAGAAAACCCCAAATGGGGTCACAGAATCAAACATAACTGAACAACAACAAAACCTCTATCTTGTGCCTGATTCTCTTTATGTCACAACCTTGTCTGAGATCGTCCTTACTGCTGAAACAATAAGGACAATCTTGTCTGTTAGGGCAGGGTTACAAGAGATGGCTAACCTGCAGAAGAACCTTTCCTGTTACTAGGCCCAGCAACAGGTCCTGTTTAAACAAGGAATACCATATTTCCTATTCCTACCCCACAAGCTCCCAGCAACAGCCCTGTCCACAACTGAGGTACCCCATACTCAATTTACCTCCTACCTAAATTGAAACTGATGAAAGCTTTGTCCTCTTATCGCTGCAAGGAGTCTCTGCCCATGCAGAGAGGGGTTCCCTTGTTGGTGGATTCAAGAAACTCTTTCTGGTTCCTAATGTTATTTTTTGTTTGGGTTCTGGTTCTGGTTCCCAGAAGGGATAGAGACTAGCTAGATCTGTGCTTTCATTATATAGGGTTAGGTTTGCCCCAGGTGTGGAAATGAACTCTACCGTCCAGATCGGCACCTCTGAAACTTACACTCGTAGAGAGCTGCTGGGAGTACTGAGAGGTTAAATGATGCTTGGGATCGCACAGACAGTTTTGTCAGAGACAAGACTTGAACCCAAACCTTCCTAACTTAGAAACCAACTCATTATCCATCATGCTATCCTGATTCTCTTATTCGTGTAAATACAGGCAAATGAGTAAATCTAGACATGTGTGTATATTATGTGAACATATACATATATAATATACACATATTATATGTATGGTACACATATACATTAATAATCCCTTGGAATGCAAACTACATATGTTTTGGGGTGAAAAGTTTACTGAAAGTGCTGGAGCCATGGGCTAGTCTCTAATCCCCCAAAAGAAGGGATTAAACAAATTCTGAGGGGAGACATTTTAAATCCTTCTAACACAACAGCAGTCATAAGCAGTTCTTCATGGCCATTATCTTTGTCACCTAAACAATCACATCAAAGAAAAGAAAGAAAAAGAGTTGAAATGAAATCCACAGACATGCAGGGACCAATAACTTATCAAGCATTCACAACCTGTGATCTGATTCAGCTCCATATGGCAGGGTTGGCTTCTTTTAAAAGTGTTTATGAGACATGTAGATGTAGCTTTCAGTTCTGGAGAATACAAATGTTGACCCATATTTTCCCATTTCTTACTATTGCTAGTACCCAGGTACACCCCATTGAAAAAGAAATTCTTCCGACCGACTTCTTAGCCAAATCTGATTGATGATGGCAATTAGGAGGGGAATTAAGGGTGAGGACAGAGCCCCAGTGGCATTGCAGACAAATAATATAATACAGTTCCTAGGTCAGTGTTACTAATGAGTGCCCATTAGCCCTGAAACTGATGGTATAATTGATTATGCAAGACTTTGGAAATGTAGAAAATTAAAATGATTAAAACAGTAACTAGGCCAATTGAAATAAGTACAGGCAGAGGATTTTTTTTTTCTCCCAGAGTTTCTGGTGAGGAAGGATTCGGGGAGTTAGGTGGTGGAAATTTGTTACTTAAAAAAATTAAATCACAAATAAATGAAAAGAAGTTTCACACAACAGTTCTTGGTTTTGTTCAATTTCATTATCTACATTCTTTGACTGTTAACATCCCAATTACACAGAGATAGAAGGGTCCTGAGAGACGATCTAATTTAACCTTCTTCATTTTACATAGTCTAAATTAAAATGCTTCTGTCCCTTTTTGCCTCTCTGTCATCTCCTTGTGTCCTCTTCCATTATGACCATCATCTACATGCAAGCTGCGAGGGACTCTCGCTCCCCATGTATATTAAAAACCCTCTGGATACATCTACAGTGTGAATTTGGACCACCGAAGGTCCAGAAAGCCTTGCAACTGCTATAAGTGATTAATCTTGGCCCAAGCTGGAAATGAAGATAAAGTACAAGCTAAGAGATGACAGATCCCCATCCTATAAATCTGGGAAACAATTGGTGGAGCAGTGGATAGAGCACTGGGCCTGGAATCAGAAAGAACTGAGTTCAAATTTGGCCTCAGACACTTACTAACTGTGTGACCCTGGGCAAATGCCTCAGTTTCCTCAACTACCAAAAAAAGATAACCATAGCACCTATCTCATAGGGTTGTTAGCAGTATGATAATGGGATCAATATAACATTGGAAAAGTGCTTAGTGTAGTGCCTGGCACATAGTAGGTGCTTTATAAGTGCTTACTCCTTTCCTCCCTCCTATATATAGATATCAAAATACCCTTGATAATATGACAAACTATAGTTGAACACAGACAGAGCTAGGGCTCATTGTCAGCCAGGCATAGGTATGGCTATATTAAATATCAATAACTTCTGATTTATGTGGAATACAAACTCTGAAAATATTGAGATATAGTGGAAGAAATCAAAATGATGTGGGAAGAACATGAGGTGTGCATCATTGCACTTGTTCTGGTGCCACTCCAGCTGTCCTAAAGACACTTTCAGTGAGTGAATAGAAACTCAGCTTATATCCCAATGTTTGTTTAATTATAAATAGTGCAAAATCCAGAAGAAAACTCATCACATAGCACAGTAGGAGGAGAGCCACCTGTTCCAGGGCTACTCTTCCTTGAATTACATTGAAAAAGATGAAGAGAGTTCCCTTTATGGGTGAGGAAGGGGAGAGTTATAGGGGTGGAGTACAAACTGAAAAAGAGATAGAGGAAGGGTTCCCTTCCCTTTCTCTCCTTTTAGGGTCCATGGCCCCCAAAAAAGGGCTTAAGGTATCTCTTGTTCATATATTTTGATCATTTATCTTTTGGGGAATGGCTCTTAATCACATACATTTGAATGGGTTCATTATATTTTGGATATGAGACCTTTATGAAAGAAACTTTTCTGCAAAGATTTTTTTTTTGATCAATGGCTATCATGGGGGAAAGTTTCCATATATCGAAGAAGAGACAGTTTAAGGTGATTTTTTTTTTGCTTGCTTCTTTGTTTTGAGAGTGAGGCACATAACTTCGATTAATCCCTTCAAGTGATTAATACAATATTTTTGGGTATGATACAATTAATACAATATCTTTGACTCTTTTTTGCTTAGAAACCATACTTTCTTTTACCCAGGAGAGATAGGAATGGTTTTTGGACCAGCTATGTCCATAACAGGATTGTTATCATTATTATTATTTATTATTTTTGTTATCATTATCAACTTCACCATCATTTTAGTCATCGCATCTTTCTAATAGAGTTAAATAGAAATAGCCTTGGGATAAGTGGCACTCCTGCTATTATTCTGTTATATTCAATGTTCCATAAGCATTGCAAAGGTGGGTAAAATGATTTTTTTTATAATTGAAAAAAAATATTGGGATGGAAGCTCATCTTCCAAATGCTCCCTTAAAGCATCTTTGGGACAATGCCTATAGCAGACAGGATAATGGGGATGATGCATTCCTGATGTTGTTACTATATTGTTTTGATTTCTACCAATAAGTTTCTATATGGGATGAGAATTCATAGTACATATTTTGCAGATTTTAAAAACACAGTATGGTGATGTTTATTAAATATGTTATTTTTTATTTAAAAAAAATAAATGAATGTGATATTTGGGCAACTGTGAGCAACAGATTTCACTGTGATAATGCCATGGTTCCAGTACAGTTGAATTCTTGAACTCTCTCCTTTTGATGGAATAGGCCATTAGACCACAATTTTGTTAGATTAAATAAAGCACATAGCAATTATCTCTAGAGGGCTTCTTCAGGCTATTCCCTGGGTTAGAAGACAACAATACTTCAATTCAACCAGTACCTAGTTTGAAGACTCTTATATAATGAAAACAGTCTTTCAAAAGGGACCCTGTCTGCTAGTTCTTATTGTCTACTTAGTGCCAACATTTGGCGTTAAATATTCTTAATTTACTTTTTTTTAATTTAGAATTCTTTAATTTGTACTTCAGAGGAATAAGCAATTGAGAGCAATAGAACTACCATAAATTTATGCTAGAAGGGGGATTTGGGGGGGTCACACCTGGAAGAGACATAATGTAGCCCACAAGAAATCAACTTGAGAGTAAAGAACATGAAGATGACATTCCCAACCCCTCCCCCAACTTAATGAACCAAGTTGAAAGGAACTGATCACACAGATGCAACAGATGAGAGGAAAAACTGAAAGCAGAGCTGAGCAATGGCAGAAGAGGGAGGTGGAGCCAGATCATCCAGCCCTTGTAGACATTTCAGAACAGAGGACTCAGACTGAATCTCCTGCTTATACCCTGCCCCCTTCAAGGACTGATGGAAAGTTACAAAAGGTTTACTCTTCCCCCAATTTCCTCTTCCTGTGCCTGTCCAGTACCTGTTACATTCGCTATGTGTTTCTTTAACCTAAACATTTCCATTATCCAGATTTTTGTACCAAATCTTAAAGTCAGAATTTAACTGGCTTTATCAAATTAAAGGACCAGTTATGCAAATCTCTCCTCACCGGTGGAGGGCAGAGTTGGTAACAGTGGAAAAGAAGAGACATCTGTTCTCTTTGGTCCCTGCAGTCTCACCAGACTCCTTTAGGTTCCAATGTCAGGAGAGAAAATGTATAGGAATCCAATCCCTCTTCAGGGCCATGAAGAGAGAACATCTACAGGAAGTATAATTTGTACTATGTCACTTTTTCTAGCTTGCTATACTAGAGGGTGCCTAGGTGGCATATGAATAGCACATTCCAGTCAGGAATCAGAAAGACTCCTCTTCCTGAGTTCAAATCTGGTCTCAGATACTTATTAGCTTAGTAAGTCACTTAACCTTTTTTTGCCTCAGTTCTTCATCTGTAAAATGAGCTAGAGAAGGAAATGGCAAACTACTATAATATCTTTGCCAAGAAAACGCTATATGGAGTCACAAAGAGTTTGATACAACTAAAAAACTACTAAATGACAACAAGAACACTAGAGACTTTGGGAAATTTTTCCTTTGGGTGAGATTTGGGGCTCTCTTTCTTGGTTGAACTGAACTTCTTACTCCCAAAGGGAGAGCTCCTTCAGTCTTTGTTTGACCTACAAAACAGATCTCAGCCTAACGCTCATTTAGTCATTGGCTGGACCCTGATGACTCAGAGTGAGCATAAATAGCAATTGTTTCACTTTTGGCCAGAAACCCTGGAGGTCTTCCTCTCCCAGACTGATTTTTTTGGACTAGCTAAAAGAGGTCGTTCTTTGCCTCATTTCTTCTTACCTAGCCTTAATACTGAATAGGTATTGCCTCAGACAAACTGAGACCTGGGAAAGACCTTTGCTCAAAAAAGTTAAGGGCTCCCACGACATCCAAGGCCATCTCCAGTCATCCTGGTCTATAATTGGCCACTGGACTCAGTTGGCTCCCAAGAGAGAGTGAGGCTGGTGAGTTTGCACAGCTCTTCCTCACTTCAATTCAATTGACTTGCAAGTCTTCATGATGTCATGGTCTTCTTCAAGAATGAAGAACAAACAACAATATCTAGAATATATTCTCAGATGTAGACTTTGATTTCTGTTTTCCTCTCAACCTGGACAAATGGCTTCCTTTGAAATTTGCTAAATGTGTTCATTGTGAAACTGGCATTTGGTGGGAAGGGTGTCAAGCCTTGGATATTAATTTGGAGGCCCTCTTTTCCCCATTAAGCAATAGCTATCAAGAGTTTAGCTTGAGCCTAAAAATTATATCCCTAGATTAATAGTGCTTAAGGGAGTAAAGAGATATAATTTTAGCCCAGAACTCTCTCTGAGGAGAACAGAATGGTGGCCTCTAGCCTTAACCTATTACTACCCTTCTTGGCAGGGATTAAAGTCACCCTTGGAGAAAGGTGGGGAGAGGAGATATTAGAGATATCTAGCAGTGTGAATAGAATAAAGTATTATTATATGATAAGAATTTATAAAGAGAAAGAGGGAAACATGTATATGAGGGTGTTTATATATGTAAATGTGTGCATAGTGTTTGTGTGTATACACACACATACACACACCTACTGATAAGCCAGAAAAATAGTCCTAATGATATATATGTATATATACACACATGTATATATACATATCTATATGTGTACATGTGCATATTTGTATGCATGCATATATATGTATACACACAATACACACACATACTGAGAAGCCAGGAAAACAGTCCCAATGATCACAACAAAGTAAAATGCTTATACCCTTTGACACAGAAATTCCACCATTAGGCATATGTCCCAAAGAGGTAAAGGATAAAAAGAATGACCCCCATATATAACAACTTTTTAATAATAGGACTTTTTGAGGTAACAAGGAATGGAAGACAAAATGGGTATGAATTAATTAGGGAATGGCTGAAAAGCTATGATATGTCAATATAATTAAGTATTACTACATTGTAAGAAATGACAGTATGAGGAATTTAGAGATACATGGAAAGACTTGGAGAATTTGATGCAGAACAAAGCAATTAGAATGAGAACAACATGAGCTATGAGACTTTTAGTTAAGATGGTAATGTAAAACATTATAGAGGAGCCTATCTCTCCCACAACACACCAGTAAATACATGAAAATGAACATAACTAGAGGTATGGTAAAGAAAACTGAGGAAAGACATAGATAAGTCCTTCTATCCAATCTAGAACTATACAAAGATGGCCAGTGGCTGGGAGAAGGTTGGCACCAGAGAAGCCAATAAAAGTTCAAGAAATTCAAAATGGAGGAAGGTACCCATCAGTTGAGAAATGGATGCACAAAATTATGATACATGAATATAATAGAATATTATACTAAACAAAGGGACAGATTAAGAGAAACATGAACCTTGTTGTATGAACTAATGCAGAGTAAAGCAGTGAATCAGAAAAATAATTCCAATAATAACTAAAACATTGTGAAGGAAAATAACTTTGAAATACATGAGAACGAGGATCAATTCAATGACCAATCATAACTCCAGAATATTGGGGATGAATCTTACTTTCCACTCCTTGGTAGAGAGGTAATTGACTAGAGGCGCAGAATGAGATGCTTGCAGAAAGAGCCAGTGTATGGATTTGTTTGGCAAGATTATATTTGTAGCAAAAGAAGGCTTTCATTTTGGAGATGGGGGTGTAAAGTTATGGGTAGGAGGGGGTAGGATGAGTAATACTTCCCAAAATAAGAAGAAGAAATAAAAGTATCAGTGAAATACTTCTTTAAAACACAGATAAAATGAGTAGGAAATTCAGGTAGGGACACAGACAACCTCAAAATAGACTTTTAAAATAAATAAGTTATACATAATAGAGATTTTCAGTACCAAAATATAGTTCTCCTTTTCTGTTCTATGTATGAGAACATATTTATGTTGATGTTGTCAAGTTCAAGATTATAAAAAAATAAAAAATTTTTTTAAATACAACTAAAATCAAATTTAGTGAAATTACTTGTCTTGATCTCCAGTGAAGAAAGATAATAAAACACATTTCCCTGTTCACAGTAAAAGGAAGGAGGAGTTTGGGTCCAGAGTGCTGAATGTACCATCAAACTTGACTTTGCTTGTGCTTAAGTGTTTTTTCTTTATTACAGGGAGGAATCTAGGAATCATGATGAAGAATGTCAAAATAAGCTATCAGGAAATGACTATGCAATGAAAAACCGAAGACATCACAACTTATTGAAAACAAACAAGGAAGGAAGACAAGCTACGAATGCTATTCATCATGAAAATTATTTCAGATGTGAAAGCAAGACAACTTGAGAATCCAACGAGGGTTGAGAAACTGACCACTGCGTGAACAAATCAGGCTTGCATAAAAATAACATCCTCCTTGTGATGGTTGCTGGGTTCTTTCCACAGAGACACCAGTGTTTACTGGGCCTTGCTTCAAAACACATTAGCTTAGAATCATTGGCTTCCTACAAGAAGCAGCTCAAGATCAAGCCTTGCCTCCTCCTCTCTCTGGCCATTGCTTCACATCCTCGCCCAGCCCACAAATTACCACGTGGGCACTTTGTGTTTACTTGTCTGTTTACAGGTTGTTTTTCTTCACTCACCCTCATCCCAAGTAGAATGTAAACGCCTTAAGGCTGTTTCATTTTGGTCATTTACCCTACCATCCAGCATAGAATCTGATACCTAGCAGGTGCTTTTGCAGAAAGAGGCCTTTCCTTTCCCTCCCCGACCTGCTGTAGTCTTCTCCAAGGTTACCTTCCGTCTATTCCACGTGTACTGAATTATTTACATCACTAGAATATAAGCTCCCTGATAGCAAGGGTTGTTTTTGCCTTTTCTCTGTCACTCCAGGACTATTAAAATTGCTGCTGAGGGGAGCAGAACCAGGAGATCACTGTACACAGTTACAGATGCATTGTATCTGTGATGACTAACTTTGATAGACTGGGGTCTTCTCAGCAATGCAAGGTTCTAAGACAACTCCAAAAGACTCTTGATGGAAAAGGTTGTCCCCATCCAGAGAAAGAATTACAGAGTCTGAATGCAGATTGAAACAAACTACTTGCTCTCTTTTTCATTTTGTTTTCTTTTGTTTCTTCTTTCCCATTGTTCATTCCATTGGTTATAATCCTTCTTTAAAACTGGACTAATGTTCAATGTGAAGGTATATGTAGAACCTATATTGAATTGCATGCCGCCATGTGTGGGGAGGGAGGAGAAAATTATGGAACTCAAAAACTTGTGGAATTGAATGTTGTATACTAAAAGTAAATAAATTATTTTTTTTTAATGTTGCTTAATTGATTGAATGAGCAGAGACGTTCTTCACAGACAAGTTAAGGCTTGTGAACTAGGTTCATAAAGTAGGATAAAAAAATATGGATTAGCATAAAAGTATAGCAAAAAAAATCAGTTATTAAAACTATTCACCACTTTTTACTTATCCATCAGAAGTTTAAAAGTTGTAAAACCTGTGAATAATTAGACATTCTAACAATTAACAGGAAAATGTGGCAGGTCAGAAATCTAACATTATTTGGCCCTATTCTAATGACAAATTATATCAAATAGACAATTTAATTTTCTAATGGAATCTGCTTGATCCCATAGTCATTAGTCAAAAGTCTACAAAGAGGGACCATATGAAATCTGGCCTCTACCAAATGAACTTTCCTGATGACTTACTTCCTATTTGTTAACTTGCCAACAGTTCTTTGAATTAGCCTCTAAAGACTGCTTTGCTTATTACTTTCCTCATAACGACAGAGTTACAGCATTGAAAAATCCTCAGTTTTCCACAAAATGGATCCGTGAGCCTCTAGAGGGGATTGGTTGAAATCTCAACCTTTAATTTTTTAATGGGGTTGGAGGAAAGGAGAAGGTCTCCCCATCCAGAATTTAACACTGTATCTTATCTTCCACATCTGAAGTATATCATAATTTTCCTAGTTCTGAGGCATTTGGCCAGTAGAAGGAACACACCTGGAATATGTTCATTTCTTTAATGACCTCACAGTCTTACCATAATGGGATGATCATATACGAGGCAAAAGACTTGGATTATTATCACATACAGGAAAAACGTACATTATTTGCTTAGCTGCTTTTGAAACTCAGCTGCCAATCCATTATTTCCTGGTCAAAAAGTTTTGAGTTGTTTCCTTCTTTGCTGTTGGATGTTTCCTATTTTCTGATGCTACTTAATCATTTGTGGGGTTTGATAGCTAGACCTTTTTAAATATCTGTGTGTGTGTGTGTGTGTGTCCTCTGTGTGTGTGTGTCCTCTGTGTGTGTGTGCATGTGTCCTCTGTGTGTGTGTCTGTATGTGTGTGTCTTCTCTGTGCGTGTCTATGTGTGTGTCCTCTGTGTGTGTGTGTGTCAGTGTGCACTTGACACACTGCAGATAGGCCCAGTTGTAGTCTTAGTAACTCAAGCAGAGATCTTGTTGGTACACACATGTTTTATGTTACCATACTGGTCAGGTTTCATGTGAAATATGTGTGGTCCATGAATTTTTTCCACCATTTTTAGCTACAATGTCTACAATTTACAACCCCTGAAGCAACCTTATGCCTAGCCTTCCTTAGAGGCCTAGGACAAAAGAAACCATTTTCAGCATATCATTTCCATCTAGCTTCATGATCCCACATATTTTTTATAAGCAGTAAAAAGGGTCATCTCAATGACTCCTCTACCTATGGCATCCATCCCACTGCAAAAGAGCTATCATACTGACATTTTAAAGTCCTTTCTACGTGCCAGGCACTGGGATAAGTGCTTTGCAAATATTATCACATTTGATCCTCACAACAACTCTGGGAAGTAGATTCTATTATTATCCCCACTTCATGAATAAATAGACTGATGCAGTCAGAGGTTAAATGACTTGCCCAAGGCCACATAGCTAGGAAGTCTTTAAGGTGGGATTCCTACTCATATTGTCCTGATTCCAGGCCCACATTCTCTCCACTGTGCCACTCAGGTGCCTCTGAAATTGGAGAAAATACAGACTTTAGCAGCATTAGAAGTAGAAAGAATTAATAAATATAATGTTTTGGTGAGGAGAATTTGAGGAAAAATTGAAGGAGAAAAAGAGAAAAGAAGACTCACTTGAAAGAGGAAAATGAAGAAAAAGACAAAAGGAGAAAGTGATTGGTTTGCCAAGTCAAGTAAAAGGATACACAGAGCAAACTGATATAATGAGATAAGAATTTAGTGAGAGAATGAAAAACAATTTGGGTATGGTTTTTCGGTAGTTGTTGAGATAAAGGAAAGGAAGTTGGGTATGGTTGTCAAGAACCAAAGGGGTGATTTAAAGGAAAAGTTTAATGGGAGTAAATTCATGAAAAAAGATAATAAAGGGGGTATAAATAAGTGGTGAGAATCAAGAGAAGGAGAATGTTGTTTGTGAATTGCACTGATAATACAATGTTTGCATTTCTGCTCTGGCCAAGTAGTCACTGCTTTTGCTCATGACATGATAACAGAGAACCCCCCAAAACTTAATAAGAAAGATGATGATAACCCACTTTTAGGGATTGGTGTGAGCACAAAGATATACTAGGAGGGACTCAAAAAGTGTTGCTGAAGATTGTGAAGTCTTAGGAAAGAAATTGACAACCACAGGAGACATAGGTTATGGTTTCCCTACTACTCCTCATTGAAGGCAAGGGAAACAGGAGAAAAAAAGTGATTTGGGAAGTAAACAGCTATGTTAGAAGGTGATGGTGAGAAATGAATTTAGAGTGATGAATCATGGATTAAGATAAGGACCTGGCAGATTTCTTGCCAAGAATGGAATACATCTAACAAAAACTAGGGCAAATATATCCAATATTAATTTGAATGGTTAGGGAGAATCTCATTCTTCCTCAAATATTCCAGTAAACTCCTAAAAATGGACTAAAAGTAAGAAGTTAAAAAAAAAAACTAGAGTGAAACAGTAGTATACTCTTTCTTAGAGATTAGCAGGAAAAAAACTTCCAGGAGCCCCTAGCATTGCAGTCTTAAAACTTGACCAATCAAAGGGCATGAAAACTTCACATAAAATTCAAAAAAGCAGCCCTACTAAATGCATTAATTACTAAACAAATTGCAATAAGTATTATCCATAAGTCATTTGAAAAAAATTATGCAAATTTAAGACTAAGTAATTAAATTCTAAATAATCAAAGAAAACATCTGTAATGCCCTGCACCAACAGATTCCCAAAAGAATGCTACTGTGAACAGCTTTTAAGGCTCAGATTACACAGTATAGTGAACACTCTTTATTCCATTACAAATCAAGGCAAACATTCACTACAAACCACAATATAATATTCACAACATTACATCTTATCACAGAAAATCACAATATAGTGTTCATAACAGCTTAACATTAGAATGACCACACAGTTTTCACTACAGTGGCCACAATATTTAGAACAAAGCATTCAATCAATTCACAATACAGTAATCAATACTCTATCATTCAATCAATTCACAATACAATAATCAATCTTCCACTCATGGGGAATCATACATCAACTCAACCAGTCATTAAATACAATCATTAGAAAACCACATGAACCCTCTACTCCTCCGTGTCCAGCAAACCTGAATTTCATCCAAGAGGAGACCTTTTCTAAATCTTGATTCTGGGTGGTCTCTCTGATTCCCTGGATCTCCTTCCATGGTCCCAGCTCCTACCTGAATCCACCAAACAGTCACCTGGATTCAGGGGCAGACAGCTCCTAGGTTCTCGTCCAGTCCTCAGAGGTAGAGAGCTCCCAGGTCCTTGTCCAGTCCTCCGGGCAGTCTCTGGTACACACTGAAGTTCACTAGGTCAGGCACATCTCAGACCCTTCACCATTTCTGTTGCTGGGAACTCAAGGATCAGCCAGGCCACAAACAAGCAAAGGCTTATCCTGGTCATGCTTCTTTAGTCCTCCAGCAGTTCAACTGGCATTAGGACTCAGTAGAAATGGCCTTCCAGGAGGCCTTCCAGGCAAGCCCTCTCAGCCTTCCAGTTGGCCTTCACCAGATTCTGGCCTTGGGAAAGCTTCAACTCAGTTCTTAGTCAACTTCCAGATGCTGGGAGAGAAACACTCTCTTTCTCTCTCTCTCTCTCTCTCTCTCTCTCTCTATCCATCTATCTATCTATCTATCT
>JAQQSU010002925.1:0-14528 GCA_028627135.1 Pseudochirops cupreus
TTTAGTGGGAAGTATCTTTGTGTGCGTTTTGGAGTTCTAGGATTGGTTTAGAGTCCTATTTTATGGGTATTTTGGGGTGGCTATGTGAGAGCTGCGATGTGTTGCTGCTGCTACGCCGCCATCTTGGCTCCGCCCCTCATCCTGACTATTTCAATAGCCTTCCTAATTGGTCTCCCTGCACCAAGGCTCTCCTCCTCCCAACTATCTTTTCCATAGCTGACAAACCCTAAAGTACAGATTTCACCAAATTACTTCCATGCTCATAAAACTTCATGGGTTTTTTTTTATTATCTCTAGATTAAATTATTAATTTCCCTGCCATTTAAAGCCTTTACAACCTGGCTCCAACTTGTCTTTATAATCTGATTTAACATTCTGCCCTGTAACGTATTCTACTGGTCTGTCAAACTGGTCCCCTGTTCCTCCCTATACACCACATTCCATCTCTCACCTCTCTGTTTTTGCATAGGCTGTCTGTTCCACATTCCTGGAATGCTCTCCCTTTCCACTTCTGCCTCTTTAAATCCCCAGATCCTTTCAAGGCACAGCTTCTATCCTGCCTCTTACAAGACACCTTTCTTCATTTCCCTAGCTGTTAGTGCTTTCTCTCCCACTAGTGAAAATTACTTCATATACATTTACATATGTACATTTCATACACATTTACATCCATCTATTTGTGTACATGTTGCTTCTCTCAGCAATTGGTAAGTTTCTTGAAGGCAGAGATTCTATCACTCAATTCTTCCTTCTTTCAGTACTTCAAGTACTTAACCTAGGGTCAGTGAATTTTTAAAAAATATTTTGATAACTGTTTTAATATAATTGGCTTCCTTTGTAGTTCAATACATTTTCTATACATTTAAAAATATTATTCTGAGAAAGGGGGTATATAGATTTCACTATACTGTCACAGGGGTCCATGACACAAAAAAAGGTTAAGAACTTCTGTTCTACAGGTAACTTTCAAAAAATGCTCTATCAGAGGTTCCCAAACTTATTTGGTCTAATGCCCCCTTTTCAAAAAAAAAAAATAATAATAATAACAGCACCTGCCTGGAAATCTTTAACCCTTTAATGGTTTTTTTTTAATTGCATCATTTCAAAAATATGTAAGTTTTTAAAATGATGCATCTTAACCTTAATAATTTATTGTAAATTTGTGTGTTTTCCTGCATTTAAATTTTGATGGTGCAATATTTTGTCATGTAATTATATAATATTGTTTTGTAAACAAGTCATTACATGCACATGTTCCTGCTGATGCATGTTGGACTTCCCAAGAAAATGTGCAACATGCTTGCCTGCCAACACTTTCTTGTTAAGACCTGTTGGCAGACTTAACCACTAATTGGTTATAACCTTCATTTTGTGTGTTTATTTAGAAAATAATGTGATTACTATGACTTTAATTCACAACAGATGAAATGTACAGTTTTTCAAAATTTTCTTATCTTCTCTTCTTTCCTCATGCTTCCATTGCCTCCTTATTTTTATTCAACACCCCTTAACTGCACCCAAGGCTACTACCACCTCCCTGAAACATTCTAGCACACACAATGGGCAGTATCACCTACTTTGGGAACCTCTGGAATAATTAGGGAAATGCAAATTAAAGTCATTTTGACATTTCACCTTGTACTTATCACACTGGCAAAGACAGTGGATGGGGAAAATTATAAATGTTAGAGGAGCTGCAGGGGAAAAGGCACACAAGGGCACCATTGGGGGAGCTGGGAATTGATTCATTCATTCTGGAAAACAATATGGAACCATGACCCCAAAATCAGTAAACTATACATACTGTTTGATTCAGTGATATTACTACTAATCTTATACTCCAAAGAGATCAAAGAAAGAGGAAGATGCCTATAAGTACAAAAATATTTATACCAGCTCTTTTCACAAGAATCCCAAATTGAAAACTAAGGGACCATCCTACTATTGAAAAAATGGATGAACACATTATAGTATATGAATGTAATAGTATATTATTGTGCCATAAGAAATCATGAAATGGACAGTTTTACAGGAGTTTAGAGGAATTTTACAGGAATACTTGAAGTAAGCATAACTAGGGAAACAATTTATGTGATGACAACATTTCAGACAAAAACAACCTTGAAAAACTTTAGATGTCTGTTCAATGTAATGATAAACCATGAGTTCAGAGGACTGAAAATGAAAACGGTCACTTTCCTCCTATCAAAGAAGTAGTGAACTTAATATTCAGAGAGGTATTTTCAAGTATGGTTAGTGTGGGAATTTTGTTTATAATGAGCTATTTTTCTGTCTGTCTCATTCTTTTGTCTTTGATTCAGTAAGGGGGTAGAAAGAGGAGCAGATTATAAATGCATGTTAAAATAAATCATTTTTAAAGAAAAGATGAGAAGAATAGGACAGAAAGAGGGATAATGCAAGTTCACTTTTCTCTTTGCTCTGTTCAGCCCAATAACATGCTTCTCCTGATCCAGATCCTAGTTTACCAATACCTTTTACTTCTCTTTTACCAAAGTTTCTTCTTCCTCTTCAGTGTTTTTGTGCACCAGATCTGTCATTCTCTCTCTGATCTTCTGTTGTGCAAAGTCTGTGTGTACATATGTATGTTGTCCATTTGAGTTATATGAATGTCCACATGGCTTTATAAAAATTCATTTAGAAGAGAGGCGTGACTGTCTCTTGAATGACATATATTCTTCCTCAAGGGAGACTTTGCTTGTTGCATAGAGAGGAAGAGGAGATTAGGGCTTCAAGCTTTGAGAAAAGAAATTCTTGGTTCTAGACTAGATTATTTTTAGGGATAGGTATTTGAAAGGAGAGAAAGACTCTGGAAAGAAACTGACATGGAGATTTCTGCCAGGAGAAGAATCGGAGATTGATTTCACGAGGCTGACCATTCTGCTTTTCTGAGAGAAGGTACATGTCTAGAATTATATTTATCCCCCTCCTATACATGCAAGAATACTGGTAGTGCAGAAGTAATAACTTTTAGGTTTAAGACACTGTGTTGATTGCTAGCCCTTTAATAGAGAAGGACTTCAAACTATATATCCAAAGGTTTTATTCCCTTCTCACAAAATACTAGTTCCACAAAGACCATCACACACAGCAAATAAACCCATTTATCTAAGTCATAGAAAAAATAGAAACAGAAATCAGAGAAGTTATACAGACTATACTATACCAGACAATGCACAGATTGAATTAGCTCTCTCATTCCAAGCAAGATACCAGAGGGTGGTAGGGAGAGGAGAGGAGAGGAGAGGAGAGGAGAGGAGAGGAGAGGAGAGGAAAGGAGAGGAGAGGAGAGGAGAGGAGAGGAGAGAAGAGGAGGGGAAGGGAGAGGCGGGCACGGGAGGGAAGGGGATGGGAGGGGAGGGGAGAGAGAGAGGGAAACCGATAGACAGACAGAGAGACAGAAAGAGACAGAGAGAGATCTAGGTCTCACTCAAGGAATGTTTCTCCAAAGTTTCTAGTATGATGTTCTGGGGATAGGGACATGACTTGGACTTCTTCCTGTAGAGAATCTGAAACTGAATATCTCCTCTCTTGAAGCTGGAAGGGAGGAGAACAAGGATCTTTGCTTTTCCAAGCTCTTGACAACTCTGCCAATCATGCAGACATGGAACACTGAGGAGTCACACCAATGAGGAGAGTTTATCTAAAAAAGCTTAAGTCCTTGGTTGCAATTTATTTGCATATGATACGGTCTTCCATTCATACTCTGGTACCAAGCCTTACTCTTATATTCTCAGAAGGCTTCAATGGTTCTCTGTTTCCTAGTAGAATAAATCTAAACTCCTCTGCCTAGAGCCAAGACACTCCACAATCTGACTCCACCAGACCTCTCCAAATCTATAGTCGTTGTCCCATGGTCATTACTTAGAGCCAGGGAAGAATTTATTTATTTATTTATTTTAAAATATTTTTATTTAAAGTTTTGAGTTCCAAATTCTATCCCTTCCTCCCCCTTTCCCCTCCCCTCTTTCTGAGATTATAAGTAATCAGATAGAAGTTATCCATATGCAATTATGTAAAACATTTCCATATTAGAAATTTGGTACAAGAAGACTCCAGTAAAAGAAAAAAAGAAGAAAGAAAGTGGAAAATAACACACTTCAGTCTGTATTCAAACAACATCAACTCTTTCTCTGGAAGTGGATAGTAAACTTCCTCATTATTCCTTTGGAATTGTCTTGGATCATTGTATTACTGAGTATACCTAAGACATTCACAATTCCTCACTGACTAGTATTGCTGTTACTGTGTACAACATTATCCTGATTCACTTCACTATGCATCAGTTCTTGTAAGTCTTTCCTGGTTTTTTTCTGAAATCTGAAATCGTCTTGCTTGTCATTTCTTATATAATGTAATAAGGTCCCATCACAATCATATACCACAGCTTTTTTAGCCATTCCCCAGTTGATGGGCATCTCTTTGATTTCTGGTTTTTAACCACCAAAACAATAAAATTTAAAAAAAAAGAGTTGCTCTAAATATTTTTGTGCAAATAGCCCCCTTTCCCCTTTTTCATATCTTTGAGATATAGACCTAGCAGTGGTACTGCTGAATCAAAAAATATGCAGAATTTTATAACTCTTTAGGCATAGTTCTAAATTGCTCTCCAGAATTGTTGGATCAGTTCACAACTTCAATAACAGTGCATTAGTGTCCCAGTTTTCCCACGTCAACTCCAACATGCAAGATTTTTTGTCAGAGTAGCCAATGTAATAGGTGTGAGATGGTACCTCAGAGTTGTTTTAATTTGCATTTCTCTAATCAATAGTGATTAGAGCATTTTTTTCATATAACTATGGATAGCTTTGATTTCTTTGTCTGAAAACTACCTATTCATATCCTTTGACCATTTATCAACTGGAGAATGACTTGTATTCATATAAATTTGACTCAGTTCTCTATATATTTGAGAAATGAGGCCTTTATCAGAGATACTTATTGCAAAAAATTTTCCCCCAGTTTTCTGTTTTCCTTATAATTTTGGTTGCATTGGTTTTGTTTGTGCAAAAACTTTATAATTTTGTATAATCAAAATGATCTATTTTGTATTTTTGTAAAACTGCCTATATTTTCTTTGGTGCTAAATTCTTCCCTTATCCATAAATCTGACAGATAAACTATTCCCTGCTCTCTTAATTTGCTCATGGTATCATCATTTAGGTATAAATCATGTACCCATTTTGACCTTATCTTGGTATATTGTATGAGAAGTCAGTCTATACCCAGTTTCTGCCATACTGTTTTCCAGTTTTCCCAATAGCGTTATCAAATAATGAGCCAATGAACACTGCCAAAACACAAAAAAGAGTCTCAAGTGGAAAAAGTTTAAGAAGCCCTGCTCTAAATCATATAGCATAATGCTAAATAATCAATCAAGCATTTGTCAGTAAGCCCAAGAGTCCTGGGAGTGCCACCCCCCTGACCACCAGTCCTTCTATCCTTACCTTAGGAGCCATCATAGAGTGAAACAGTCCTTACAGAGATACAACCTGGCAGCAGCCTTCTCAGTGCCCTTGCCTTCTCAATAGTCATAACTACCAAACGCCTCAAAAAATAAAGTTCTTGCTGCCAAAATCTTTGATACTATATTATCAAGTGGCTCAACTTCAGAAATGGCTATAGTTTCATCAACGGAAATAACAGTAAAGAAAATGCCTTAGTATCTGTTTTGCCACTGGTCCTTTGCATCAGACTTAGAATTGAAGCTCTCCTATGTTTTATCTCCTTCTAAAAGAATATGAGCTCCTAGAGATCTGGGACTGTCTTACTTCTCTGTTTGTATCCCCAGAATTTAACACAGTGCTTCGCAAATCGTAAGCACTTAAGAAATGTTTTTATTCATTCATTTATTAAGCACCCATGCTAATATGCTAGGAACTGTTCCAGATGCTAGTGATACAAAGGTGAAAATGAAAATGTCCTTGCCCTCAAGAACCTTACAATCTATTGAGTAAGACAACATGGACAGTTATATGTAAACACAAAATTTTCTCAGAAAAAATGGAAAGCAATTGAGTGGGGAGATTCTAGCAGCTGGTACTATCAAGAAAGATTTCCAGTAGGAGATGGCATTTGAGCTGAACTTTGAATGGAGCTAGAAATTCACCGAGAGGGCTTAAAGAAGAAAGGTACTCTAAGCATAGAGGATAGCTATTTCGAAGGCAGAGAGAGGGGAGATGTACAAGGAGGCCCATTTGGTTGGACCAAAGTGTGTATGAAGGCCAGTAATATGTAATTAATCTAGAAGAATAGGGTGGAACCAGGTGATAAAGGGCTTTAAACACCACCCGAGTTTGAGTTCCTATCTTATCTTAGGGACAATAGGAGCCACTCATTTTGGCAGCTGTTTAGAAGAAGATGGATTAGAGAGGGGAATTCAATTAGGAGTCTATTGCAATAGCACAATAAGAGGAGATGAGGAGTTGAACTAGGTTGGTCACTTCCTAAGTCTTGTAAAGGGGACAATGAATGTGAGGAATGTTTGTATTTGTCTCCCCAGTCCTTAGCTAGATACTTAATAAGAAAGTGCTGAAGAAATGATTGTTGATTGGTTGATGTTGTCTGAGGTAAAATCAACAAGATTTGGCAACCAGTTAGAAATGGGAGAGTAAAGAGTAAAGATGACTCCGTTGGGTGACTGGAACCGGTAAATACTGACTGATTGATTGGCCTTTCCCTACTCTCTTCCCTACTGCCTTTACAGGAACCCTTCAATTTATCAAATTCCACTCTGGATGTAAATTAGGTGACTGGTTTTAGAAACCTCTAGAATGATGTATTCAGCCCAATTCGCATTACACAAGTGGGAAAAAATGTGTTTTTCCCCATATTAAAAATATTCACCCAATCTTTCCTTCCCCTCTCTACCAAGTAACTAAAAAACAACTAAACTAAAAATTTAAGCTGAAGAGTGTAATCGTTTTCCTCCAAGAGGAATACACGCCTAACTAAATGTGTGTTTTCGTATGTGTATTCATGCATGTGTGAGTGGGTGTGTGTCTGTACACTTATGAGTGTATGACTGGATGGAAGGAATTCTTTTTCCAGTATGAGTGGGACTAAATGGCCACTGGGATCCTTTCCAATCCTAAAATTCTGTATTTCTGTAAAGACAGGAAACGCGGAAAAAGTAGAGTAAGAACAAAGGTTAAGTAGAGTTGTTTATTTGTTGCTTTTAATGAAAAGAGAATAAAAACATAAATTGCCCACTACTCTCCAATGTACTGATTCCTCAACTGGACCAATAGATTTATTCATTTAGCTGCTAGCCATTGGATCAGCTCATAATAGATTTCAAGCTGGAAGGTACTTAATTCCCCCAAGCTCCTTGCATCCCTCTTCCAAACAATAATAGCGTTGCTATACACAGAAATTTCTGAGGAGGAATGAGTTGAGAGGGTGAGGGGGGATTTCCAGCCTGGAAAAAAAAGTACCAAAAAACCAAATGCTAACCAAAAATGTTTTCCAAGTTCTCTGCTCCACTTACTCCCCAGAGAACTGCTGAGAGCCAAGGGAATGAATGCAACATTCTTTATTCTGTTCCTGGCGTATGCTGTTACTCCCCTTTGGCAGAATGGATGAGTTTTATGGTTCTGAAGAAAGGTAGAAAAAAGGTTTCTTTCTTTAACTATGATTTTGCCTGGCTGTTCGTTCTTACTTGGCTGACACTATTTGGTTTAAGACCAAACTAACCTCCCAGTAGCCCAGGAGGTCTGCCCCCCAGCACCCAAATATCACAGTCCATCAGGCACTTGAAAGGCCAGGTCGGTTCTGCAGCTGCCTTGGTTTTGTCTACTCTGGGACAGACCCAGCAATTCTTATAGGTCAACCAGAAATGTGGCCTGGGGACAAGATGAAATGATCCTCTCTCACCCTCTCAGAGATAGGGAAGATTGACAATATTTTGAGCCAAACTGCCTAGGGCCATGAAAGCTTAGATGACATTTCCCAGGGCTGGCCAGGAACCTGAGAGGGTAGGAATAGGCAGAACTGGGATAAAACATTTCTGGGCATTGAGAAAAGTTTGAAAAGCATTATCTCCTACCTTACACTTTGGGGCTGGGAGCCTTTTCTGTAATGCTTGTCATTTCATAGGATCATGTATTTAGATCTGAAAAGGACTTCTCTGATCATCCCAGGTCAACCTTCTCATTTTCCATATGAGCAAGAGGAGGTCCAGAGATGTTAAATAACTTGTCAAAAGTCACACAACTGATGATAGAATTTTTGGCATTTAAAACATTGTATGTATGTGTTTAAAAACAGGCATATTTGTGTATGTCTCTCACTGTGCTTCTCTCCCCATTTAAGGGCTTTAGCCATAGTCACACAGGAAGAGTTGGGATCTCTGGCTGGGAGGCTCTACTGGACTTCTTGTTCAAGACTTTCATTCTACTCAGATCCCAAAACATCCTTTCCCGTAAAAGTATATGGTCAGAGGTAGAGGAGTCGTAAGGACATTTAGAAATCTTGGTTAATCCATAGTTTAGAGAATATGGAGTTAAGAAGCTCCCCAAGGTGAGGAGTAGAGACTGGCTTCTTTAGTCAAAGGCTTCAGAGCTGACTTTACCTTCTAGCCCAGAGCTAAAGGAGCCCCATGATGGCTGATGGCTAACATTTGTATTAATTCTGCCTCTTACTATAGCAAAGGGAACAATAACTAACCACATTGCATCAGTTATTCACAAGTCCTACAGGTGGTCATCCAGAGAGCTAATGCTCGTCTCCAACTCCCTGTCTGGAAGCCAAAGGTACTAGAATTTAATAGCATGTAGGCCATTAGTCTTTGGAAGGAGAATGTACCCCATTCTCACAATGAGAGGGCTTGGTTTTCTTTCTCCTGGAAAGTCAAGGTTTTTTATTGTTTTTTTCCAATGCATTACAACATTTAGTAAGTATCGTCTGAAGATCTTAAACCTTGCTCTAACAAACAGTACTGATCTGTTTCCCAAACTTCACCATTGCCTTTTGGCTCCTTTTCAGTCATTTCAATTCTATTCCAGAGATGTACCATTAATTCAGGTTCAATAAAGAGAATCCAGGAAGTTGTTTAAACTACCAGCTTTTAGAAGGTACCTAATAGGGCATCTAGGTGGCTCCGTTAATAGAACACCTGCCCTGGAGTCAGATGGACCTCAGTTCAAATCCAGCCTCAAACATTTAACACTCACTAGCTGTGTGACCTTGGGCAAGTCACTTAACCCCAATTGCCCTGCCTTCTCCCCTGCAAAAAAAAAAAAGTACCCAAGTTTTCCCCATAATTGCCAATACCCTAGTGCAGATATATATATATATATGTATATATATATATATACACATATATATATAGTTGAAAGAACACTTGCTCTGGAGCCAGAAGAGCTGAGTTCAAATCTTGCCTCTGACACTTATTACATGTGTGACCTTGGGCAAGTCACTTACCTGCGTGGGTCTCTATTGCCTCATCTGTAAAATGAAGAGATTGGATTAGATGGCTTCCACTGTCCTTTTCAACTCTACTTTTGAAATCCTAGGGATCAGAAGGGCTCCACAATGCTTAGTATCCTTTCTAATCTTTTCAACATGCTGGCCACAACCATACGTATATTTTAAGGGCTCAGTTCAGTTTCATTTCAGAATCTATCCAGGTGAACATGCTCTTTTGCATGACTGTCTAATGTCTCATCACATCCACACTGAATTGGTTCACAGGGCCTATGCAGTATTGCTCCTATCTATTCCCTCCCAGGCAATTCCCATTGCCACCTTTGATCAGCACCTAATTATCTCTCACCTGGGCTATCATAATAGGTCCTGCCAACAGTTTCTCCCTTCCCTTTTCCCCAGAAAAAAAAATCCTTCCTACATACCTCTGTCAAAATAATTTTCCTAAATGAGATATACATGTGTCTCACCTGTTCAAAAGTCTTCAGAGTTCTCTATTTGCTTACAGAAAGAAAAAAATTCTAATCTTTGGCCTGGTCTTTAACACCCTCAATAATAGGACTTGTCTTTTTAGTCATATGTCCTTTTATCTCCCTTCTTGGGTCCTATGCAGCACCTAGAACAGATGACTAACCATATTTTTTTTTGTGCTTTTTTGAGGGGGAAGGTAGGGCAGTTGGGGTTAAGTGACTTGCCCAAGGTCACACGGCTAGTTTTTGTGTTAAGTGTCTGAGGTCAAATTTGAACTCAGGTCCTCCTGTCTTCAGGGCCAGTGCTCTATTCAATGAGCCACCTAGCTGCCCCTACTAGCCATACTCTTAGACTTCTGCACCTTGGCCTTAGGCCTAAAAAGTCCTCCATCTCCACCTGTTGAAATCCTCCTCCCTTTTCAAAGCCCCATTATAATGCCACCTCTTCCATGAAGCCTGGTTTGATTCTTCCCCCCACCCCCCCAGCAGAAAGTGATTTCTCCCTTTCCTGTTTTGGATTCTCATAGCTTCTGTCTCGCACTTAGCGCCAACCTCTGTAGTCTATTTATTTGAGCGTGTTTTATCTCTCTACAAAATTCTCCTATCCTTCTCAATGCCTTTCTTTCATTTAGTGTTGTTGTTCAGTTATTTTCAATCGTGTCAGACTCTTCATGACCCTATTTGGAGTTTTCTTAGCAAAAATACTGGAGTGGTTTGTCATTTCCTTCTCCAGCTCATTTTAGAGATGAGGAAACTGAAGCAAACAGGGTTAAGTGACTTACTCAGGGTCACAAAGCTAGCAAGTGTCTGAGGCCAGATTTGAACTCAGGAAGATAATTATTCCTGACTGTAAGCCTAGTATTCTATTCATTACACCACCTAACTGTCCTTTTTATTTAGTAGATGACAATAAATATTTATTGTTGAAGGAATGAATGAATGAATGAATGAATGAATGAATGAATGAAAGGCTATGATTGTATATGGCATATTGAGAGGCAACATTGTATAGTGGTTAGCATGTTGGGCTTGAAGTCAGGAAAATCTGAGTTCAAAGGCTGGTTCTGATACTTGCTAGACTATGGAATGAACTTCCCTGTACCTCTACTTGGTATTCTGGTAAATGTTTAACAGCCAGCTCTTGGTGGGGGGGATGTATCCAGAACAGACTTTTAAGTTTAATCTGCATTATTAACATTTTTTCTATTGCTTTCTTAAGTCTAGGAAATTAACAAAACAAGAAATCCAGTTCTGATTTGTAGCATTTGTCTATTTCCGAGCTGTAAGTGCTCACACTGAACATCTAAAAACTAGCCAGTCAGAGCTGGCTCCAGTACATTTTCTGCCTACAGAACTTCCTTTGCAAGGCTCAGAGATGAGATAATATATGTTCAGTGTGTTACAAACTTACAAGGACTATTGAAATGTCAGTTATCATTAGGTAGAATATCAAATTTTTATCTGACTGTGTGAGGTATGAATGTGTGAAAGACAGCATGGTCTAAAGGATAGAGATCTGGGCTGAGAATCAGAGCAGAAAGTCACAGGTTCAAGTCCATCTCTGCCAAATACTGGCTGTGTGACCCTAGGTAAATCATTTGATCTCTTTAGGCCTCAGTTTCTTCATCTGTAAAATGAGGGATTTGAACTTGATGGCCTTCTCTTCTCCTTCCAAATCTATGCTGTAGGAGAGACAACATGCTACAGTGGCAAATAAACTGGTCCTGGATACAGAGGACCTGGTTTCAAATGCCAGCTCTGCCTTAATTATGTGACCTTGGGTTTAACTTCTTAATTTCTCTGAACCTCAGTTTCCTCATCCATAAATTCAGAGGGATTGTATTCAAGAGCCTCTAAAATTCCTTCCCTCTCTAAATCTATGAACCTATAGCTCCAGAGGCAGTATAAAATATCCAAAGTCTCAAAGCCAGGCTGCCAAGGAGCTTGGACTTGAGGAACAAGTATCCTTTTTTTTTTTTTGGTAAGTAGCATTTTATTTTTTCCAATTACATGTAAAAATAGTTTTTGACATTCATTTTTAATAAGATTTTGATTTTTAAATTTTTTCTCCCTCCCTTCCTTCCCCCCCCCCGAGATGGCAAGCAATCTGACATGTGCAATCATGTAAACATATTTCCACATTAGTCATGTTGTGAAAGAAGAAACAGAATAAAAGGGAAAATCCATTAAAAAGTGAAAACAGTCTGCCTCCATTAGCATTCAAACTCCATAGTTCTTTCTTTGAATGCAGATGGCATTTTCCATCATGAGTCTTTTGAAATTATCTTGGATCATCATATTGCTGAGAAGAGCTAACTCTATCATAGTTGATCATCACACAATGTTGCTGTTAACTGTGTAAAATGGGGAACATGTATCCTTTACCCAGATCCCTCTCTGTAAGTAAATGATGATAATTTAAAGGTATCAGAATTGAAAGAGTTGAAGGAGAGAACTCCTCCGTGAAAGGGAAAAGAGGCTGGGATTACAGCTAAGGTTTGGTCATCTGATGAACCACATAGAAAGAATGTTCTTTCTTTGCTGACTGTTTGGCCTCAGGAATTGGGCCTTTGTGTCATCAAAGGGTGCCTTGCAGCAGGTGCTCTAGGAACAATGGTCCTGATGCCGGTATTAAGGGCTTTTCAGCCTCCCAGAGTTTCCCCAGCCTCTCTCTGCCTGAGACTGGTAATTGGACCTTTTCCCTGTTTGGAATGCTCCATTGTTCCATATGGAAATGAGACAGCTGAACAGATGTAATCTTGTCAGTCTCTAAGTCACCAGGCCAGAATGGAAGGTGTCTAGAATGGTCTTATGCCATTCTCTATGCACTGTGGTGTGACAAGCTGGGATTTTATCAGCAGTGTCTACTTTTCCTTTAGCAAGAAATCTCAACCACCACCATATATCCCTACCTTTCATTCCCCAGTCAGGGCAAGAAAAGAAACATAAATCCCTAGGATACTCAGGGAGCCAAAAACATTTGATTGGATACTCCCTAGCATTATCCCTCAGTTTTAGACATTATCTCAGGACCCCTCACTATTCTTCTAAAAAAGAGAGTGTCAAGTTTTACCATTCCAGTTTTAAAGCCACAGAAATTAAGACCTAAGGAACATTGCCAGCAAGGCTATGAAAGAATCTGTTTGGGGGTTTGTAGGAACACATGTGGGGAAAGATTGGATAGAGAGTCAGTCTCGTTGTCAAGAAGATCTGAGTTAAAGTCTTACCCACAATATTCAAATGCTGTTTGACCTGGGCAAGTCACTTACTCTAGGTAGCACTCTGAAACCATAAATTTCAGAGCAGCTGCCCATATACATTGATGGAAGGCATTTCCTTACCAAGAGTTTCCTATACCAATGAAATTGTAAGTCCCCTCCCCCCCAAAAAAGAAGGAACACAAGTAAATCTCCCTTCCATTGGTGTCATTCAATTGACATTACCCTGTACTCCTTACTCTGTGCCTAATTTGCCATTTCTATCTTAATCCCTTAGATCCCACCCCTTTTTCTCCACTCATATGCAGCAGCAACTGCCTTAGCTCAGGCCCTCATCACCTCTCATTGAGATTATTGCAATAGTCTCCTAATTGGACCCTGTCCCTCAAGTAAGTCCTCACTGCAGTCCATCCTACACATTGCAGCCAGGTGCAGATCTGACCACATATGTGACTCCCCTTCTTCACCTACAACTTTAGTGGGGATGTTATGAACCCATCTCAGCTCTGTCATCATGATTGGGTGACCTTGGGTAAGGCAGGCAATCTATGTAGACCTCATTTTTCTCATCTGTAAGATGAGGGGATGGAACTGCTTGGCCAGTGAGGTCTCTGCTCTAAATCTATGACACCATTACACCATAAGTGCTTCCCATTGCTAGCAGTCACTTGCCCTCTGTACAAACTCCATTGTTTTATCTTATATTTTTGACTCCTAGGTTTTTGCTGCTTCCCTCTTGTCTTCTAACAATTCCTACTGTGATTTTGACTTTGTGGTCATTCCCTCGAATTTTTCACATCTCTGAGCTGGCTAAGCATCCCTGAGTCCTTTAAACAATCTTTATATGATGAGTACTAATTACTCATTACTATCCTGGACATTCTCCCCTTTATCCCCTTCCTAAACTGGGGCATCCAATACTGAGGTTCCTTACTTTGCAAATGATCCCCTTGCAAGATTTTCTCTTTGCCACTTCTTTTGAGTTTTTCCAAGAAGCCAAGCTATATAATTCCAAAATGAGGACTTCTCCCTTAAAGGTAAGAGATTAGAAACTCTGAAAGATCTTACATTAGAAAATGAAACATCCAAGATAATAGCCAGAAGCACTAGGTATGATTCTAGGATGTCTAGAAGCGGAGTTTTCTCCTTTATCAAGGGGAAAACATAGATTCCTTGAACTGGAAGAGTCTTCCACAACTCCATCCATCCTTTTGCTTACAATCATGACTGAATCTAAACCATCCCAGAGAGATGAGTACTGTCCTAATCTTTTTTTTTAATTTTATTATAATTTGCATCATTCATTTCCACAAGATTTTGAGTTACATATTTTCTCCCCGTCTTTCCCCCGCCCACCACCCCAAAACAGCCATCCCAGTGTGTCCCCCCTCCCCCA
>JAQQSU010002926.1:0-14528 GCA_028627135.1 Pseudochirops cupreus
TACACATATGCATATATGTGTGTATACATGTATATATGAATCTCATTTAAAATGACAATTGTGGGGAGGAGAGGTATTTCAAAACAATCAAACAAACCAAAAATAATTGTTTTAGCAATTAGAACTGCCTAAAGGGAATGAATGGGTTATACCATGAAGTAGTAGGTTTCCTCTCCTTACAGGTCAAAGCAGAAATGAAATGACTACTTATCAGTTATGTTAAAGTGGAAATTTCTTTCAGTTTGAGTCAGAAAAGATGATCTGCCTAGGTGCCTTCAAACTATCAAATAATGTGATTTTGGATATTTGAATTAAATGATTAATATGCTTCAAATTGTGACATACTGCACAAAATGTGCATATTTTATGTATACATGCACAGAGAGAAAGACAGCCCCATATATGCATGGGGCAACTAGGTGGCAAAGATTCCAGAAGACCCATCTTCCTGAGTTAAAATCTGGCTCCAGATCCTAACTGTGTGACCCTGGGCAAGTCACTTAATCCAGTTTGGCTCAGTTTCCTCATCTGTAACGTTATCTGGAGTGGGAAAGGGCAAACAACTCCAGTGTCTCTACCAAGAAAACCTCAAATGGGGTTATGAAGTGAACATCAGACAGCTGAAAAGACTGAAAAACAAGAACAACATGTGTGCATACTAATATAGATAGATCTAACTGTGCATACACACACTGTACTAAGTACAAAGAAATAAAGCAATACGGTCCCTGACTTGCTGTCCTCCAGGAAGACAGGTAATTAAGAGATCAATTTATAAATTCTCATAGATACACAGACAAAATAAATAGTTGGTGATAGAGACAGAAACACAGCACACACACACACACACACACACACACACACACACACACACACACACACAGAGTCTCTCTTTGTCTCTCTCTCTCTCTCTGTCTCTCTCTCTGTCTCTCTCTGTCTCTCTCTCTCTTACTCACTGCCATGCAGGGTGTAAGAACTTTGAGATGAGGTGCTTTCTTATTTTTCATCTTAATGCCTTCACAACAGAAGACAGTGCTTTAAACTTAATATAGGTACTTAATATTTGTTTAATTAAATTATTTTGGTCTTTATGGGAATTCTTCTCTTCTCTGCTCCTAGAATACACTTTATTTAGCACTGTTCTCTGCCACTGGATCTTCTTCCACCCTTATAATGGGACTTTTTTTTTTTTTTGCCCTTAAATAGCACTCCAGTGATCAATATCAGTTCTAGGAAGAGCTAGAAAATGTATCTTTGGAGCACATTCCTCCTAAGCTGAACCCCCTTTCTACCTGAAATAGCTGTGGAGTGGTAACTTATGAATCATTTTTCAAAAGTATAGGCTAGTATTTATTGTAATAGTGAATTAAAGTCAATTCTAAATTAGTGAATCAGTAGTTGTAGTAACCATTCCATATTAATGGCACCAAGAATAAACAGTCTATTGAAATAAAAGATGTTAGAGAGGCTGGGTGAATTTATTTATGTTGGTCAGTTCTATGAAAGCCTCATTTAAGACATACCAACATACAGATTAAAAAATAGAAGAATTAGGCTTAGGCAGAAAAACAAGTCAAGTAACATCCAGACATCTGTATAGACATCTGGATAAGACAAGAACATCACACAAACAGGGCAGGGGTTGAGGACGCAGCTTCAAAAAGGATGTGGTGAATTGTTCTGGCAACAACAGAATGCCCAAGAGAGAAAATATTAACGTAACATGGAAGGGTCTAATACCTTCAAGAGCCTTGAATAAAGCCCTTTCAGACTTTATGTATAAAAGAACCCAGTTGAATAAGACTCTCTTGAGTATTCTTTCCTAAGAAAAATAAGCTACAAGAATTATTATTCCTCTACTGCTCTGCCTCTAACATCTTCCTGTGAGAACAACTTCTGGTAATTTGCTTTGGCCTGTACATTAATGTATGAATAAGATGTACGTATCATTGGTCGAGAGTTGGAAGGGACCTTAGAGGTCGCCTAGCCCTATGCTATTATTTTATAGATGAGAGAACTGAACCTGAGGCAGGTTGTTATTTGCTGAAGGTCGCATGGTTATCAAGCAATAGAAGTGGAATTCAAACCTAAATCCAGCATTCTTTCCCCCATACAAAACAATTGAAAGTCTGTGTGCACTTGTTAGGATTGATGCAAAGTATGGATGCTTAAGTGTATCTTTGAAAACTGACAATTCCTTTCAGCGATTTGTTCCAAATCTTCCCTCCTCTGGTTTCACCTACTTAACAACATCCCTTCTTGAGGAGAATTAGTAATCTGATAAGCTCACCTGGTTTCTCCATCTCCACCAACAACTGTCCTTTCTTCCATTCCCACAGGGCCTTGTACTCACGCAGTTTGTTGTTAGCTAATTCTCCACTCTCCAAGCAAGAATCCACATATTTAGCTGAAAAGAATTTCAGATACTGTGCTCCAAGGAATATTTACATTTAAAGGAGTGACTCTTGACTGAAAACTTTCTATATCCAAAAGAATAGAAATCAAATGGTCAAATTCCAGGCATCTGGTATTTTTTGCTAGCTCTATCCCCAATTCCTACTTTCATCCCATTCAACAACCAAATGCAGATATCTAAACCACACCAGTGCTTTCTGACTATGTTCTTTACAGAAACAGCAGACAAATAGGGCAACTTTGCTAATTTTGAAAGAAAAGATAAAGCAATGGTAGTATTTTGAAAGGATGGGATAGAGCATTTTTAGTGCAAGTTGGAGTATTTATTATGGGCAGATCTTACTTGAAATGTTAAAAGTAAAATTGGGGGTTGAATTTGATTATTTATGACACTCTTCCCTCCTATATATTTTTAAAATTTAATTATATACATATAGACACACCACACACACGTGTGTGTGTGTGTGAGTGATTTTTTTCCCTATAACTTCTGCTGTAGGAATATGTCTAAAGTTAGCAAAATTAGCATTCTCTTAGTTTAGAACTCTGGTCAAAAGGGAAGCCATTATAAATGGTAGTGGTATTTGAAGATCTTCCATGCCCCTTAAACTTGCCAACATAGCAGGAAGGGGTGGGGCAGGAAGAAGCCAGAGCCAAGTAGGAGACTGGCTAGAGACAGTGCAGTGTCTTGAAGTGGCCATAGCAATAGCACAAACTCCTTTTTTTTTGAGCCAGCCAGAACTTCTGCTAAGGACTCCTGCTAAAGACTTGCTGGGACTGGCACTGTGGGGGGCTAGAGCTGCTGGAAGCAAACTGTGAGGTGGCTGAGCATTTGCCGTGAGTGAGAAGAGGAGGATCTTTGCCTGAGGTATCCTGTTCTGTTTTGAAGGCTTGAAAATGTGGGTGTTTACTGCACTAACTACATGTGCCAACTATGCGGCTACTGTGATGGCTTTGACTATCTGGTTTTGGGACTCAGTTTTCTGGTATTTGAATAAATGTTCAAGCTATGTCCCCCATGTAGAGAGCTTGTTACATTTTATGATTAATAAACATATCAGCATAGTTATAGTTCCCATAGGCATCATTGATACAACCATGCAGTGTTCCCACTCTTGAGCTTGACTGAGCTGGCTGAACCCTGGATTTTCTTAGAGCTGATTTCCTACCCTTTGTCTTTCATGTGGAGCACCATCTGATCTAGGACATCTGCCACTGCGACCTCATCTAGCTAGGTCAACATTATTGTATACCAAAGACCTCAGGAAGGAATTCCTCTCTCAGGTCTCTACCCACCATAATGTGACAGCATGAAAGAGAGTTCAGATAGCCCTGGAAAATGATGGTGATGGTATATTGGACTCCTTTCTAGGTGAAACCAATTGTTACTGATTAGTCTCAGCTATACAAACAGACAAAAGAAAATGATTAGCAACTTTGATAAACCCATACCACTTGTCCTGGACCTAGGCTACCTCATTTACAACATTGCCAAATGATATAAGGAATAGCTGAGGGAATAGGCATGATAACTTTATTCAGATCCTTGTAATACACTTAAAGTTACTAAGTATTATCGCCTTCCTCAAAAGTCATACAGAGTCATCGTAAAGGAATCTGTTACAATGGAATACTCTAGCTATCTTCATCTTCATGAGTAGAGATGATTTTCACCCCACTGGGGACTCAATATTGTGTTGTGTTAAGTACATGGGATGTTTCAGGTAACTGAAGGTTGCCATTTGGCCCAGAATAACAAGTCTAGTGATTGTTGGAAGGATGGCACAAACACTGAGCCCATAGTATCTCTTTCTTCCATGGATTGGTCTCTGTAACCCTCCCCCAACCCCATGATCCCAATGGGGCAAGAGCTTTGGAGCATACCTTAGACTTGGGTGAGGGTCAAGAGTGCCCAGGTGCTTAATTTCCCAGGTACAGTTTTATACAGGTACACACTCATGGGTTCTCCAGGAATCACTTTTTTTATGAATCCTATGTTTTAGAAGCCATACCCAAATCTTCTTCCTGGGGATGGTGTCACGCTCTCCCTGCCCACAGTTTTGTTATATCTTCCATTCTCAGTGTCTGTTTGCACTGACAGCTATATTTGCTCAGTCAGAATTGTCATAACACTCATCTCAAATTCTGCCAACTGATCAGCCTATACATTTTGGTTGTGTGGTGGTAGAGACCCATAACTAAAATCTGAAGCCATTCCAGTGGGGATCCACCCAGATGGTAGGACCTACATATCCATTTACTTAAGGAACTTCTCTCTCTTCATGGAAGGTCCCCATCTCAGAATCAATTTCAAGGGGGATTCATCTCTACAAGACCAGGTGCAAAAAACTTTCCATTTTAGTCACCTAAAAAGAGACAAAGAATATATCCCTTGTGGAGTCTCTAATAGATTGTTAACTCTGAAAAAAATTTTCCTAGACCATGGAAATCTAAAGCACAGACCCTTTCAGTACTGACTCTATCAGATCTCAATCTTGAGAGTCTTGCTCCAGGAGAATCCTCAAGTTTCTTTTTGAACTTCTTCTACAACCTCCTAAGCTTTTAGGTGGAGAGAGTCCCACAGCTTGCTCCCATAATGAAGTGAATAACTTCTCTCTTCCTGGGAGATGGCCCAGGGCTGTCTAACAAACAGCTGATGCTCCGTAGTTTTTACCTTCAGTCTTCTCTTCTTCTCCAATCTTACACAGCTGATATCCCAGCAGGAAGCCAAACCTCTGGTTCTGAGTCCATAGACTGAGGCCCCAGATTCCCCATTCTCATCAATAAAAATCTCTTCCATTGCTTGGTTACCAGCTCCATTAGTTGCCTCTAGGCTTTCATCACAGGGAGAGAGCTCTGAAAGCTCTCTCTCTAATTGCTGAATGTGTTGGCCCAAATTATTTTCAGTGTGATTGTACCAGCAGTCCAATTTATGCAGCATGGTTAACAACAACAAAGAAATGTTGACCGTGACATTTTCTATAACCTCTAGGGTGGTCTCTTTCAGTAGCCACAGAGCTAATCTGTCCGTCTGAGCAGGAGTCTGTTTTCTATTCCAAGGAGAGAATTCCCTATGTAAGATCAGTTAGAACACAGAAAACTAGGAATGTCCTACAATCTGATCAGACCACCCTCCTTCCTCTTCCTATTCCTCTATATTTGCATGACTCTTCCCCAACTTAACCATGATTTAAGCCAGACTCCTTGGAACTTCTCTAAAGCAAAGTCAGCCTAAGTAGAGATTTTATGTGGGAATGAAATGAAACATTTGAGTCATTGAACAGTTAACAAAAGGAGATTTACTTTGCTCTCAAAGAGCAAGGATATGTGATAAGGTTATAAGGGCACTTATCTGGACATCTCTCCATCTCCTTAAGGAAACATATCTGGTCAACTAGTCATCAGGGTATAATGACTGAAGCAATCCTGGTATAAAATCAATCATGATCAGCTCTTCCGAGGGCTATTGCTGTTAACAACTTTAAGGATCTAATCTCATAGTATAGTGAGCTCTCTATTTATTCAGCAATAAACTAAAGCAGAACATAACAATAAAACATAACAATTTATTACTAAGGTGACCATATAGTCTTAAACAAAACTTATCATTCAGTAAGTCACAATCTCCTCAATGAATACACAATATCCAAGTAAAGTCTTCTTTCATCTTGACCCCAGGCTGGCCTACAATCATCCTTAAGGGGTAATCATCTATAAGTCAATCATCCATAAGGGGCAGCAGAAAATACAACAACCACCCACCCAAGGTCACAGTAAGTCACAATCTCATCAGTCAATCAGAGTCTTCTTTCATCTTGACTCCAGGCTGGCTTCCAAACCCCTTGGGTCCTCTCCTATGGGCTTACTACTCCCAGTTCTTGCCTGGATTCACACATACTCAGCTCTCCATTCTGGTTCTGTATCTCAGGTTATGAGGACAGCTCCACTCCAAGCTCCTTACAACTTCTGTTTCTAGGAAAACAAAGCTTAATAGAGCTGCAACAATATTTATACACACTAAGCTTAACAGAACTACGACAATATTTACACACATTGCCGGCACTATCATCTCACTTCACTTTCTGTCTGGCCAAGTAATACAAATCAACAGACAAGGCTTCTATTGGAGAAATGAAACACAAATCAACAGTAAAGTCCCAGGACCTCTGTAACAGCAGTACAGTCCTCTTTCGGGGCTTCTGTAACAGCAGTAAAGTCTTCTTTCAACAGACCAAATGCTGCATTCTGACAAATAACATCAACTTAGACCAGACAGAGTGCCAATATTTCTCTTAACTCTCAGAAAGTAACACAGATTAACAGTGCCGAAATCAAACACATTCTCCCACTCAGTTCAGCCTGGCCCTACCTCTGCTTGAGTTTTTCTCTGCTCTGCTCCTTCCTGTTTCACCCTTCCTGTTCCATTCTTTGGGGAAGCTCCTCCTACCCACAGGCTTATTAAAGGCAGGGAAAGTCTTCAAATTCCCTCAGGCCTATTAAGGGCAACACAATGTACATTGTTTCCAGTCATGGCTTGATACAATCAAAGGCAAGGCTGAAAGGCACTTAAAAGCTGAAACAAGCAGCAAAGTACTACTTTGCTTGCCATTGCACCTGGGCACCCACCAAGTCTGTGAATCGGTGACTACACATGGTTGGGACCTTTTATACACACAGACCAGGAAGTTCTTTTAGGGTCAACCAGGCATATAGAGGGAGAAATCTGTCTTAGGAGGGTCAGAGAGTCAGAGTTATCACTAACAATTAGGGCACTTAGAATAAATCCAAAATGTTGAACAACAAGCCATTAGTCCTATCACATCTTCATTTCTGAATATACCCCCAAACTCTCACCTTTCCCTTCTAACAGAGATTGAAAAAGAAAGGAAGTAAAAAACAGTTGAACAAAGTCATCAGACTGATTGGTTCTATTTGTGTATATGTTACCTCTCATTGATTGTCTCCTACCTCTGCAAAGCGTCCCTCCCTTTGCTCTTGATTTTGAGAACCCTACTTGCTCTGAGCTAATGTGCTACTTACCCATGAAAACTGTGTGCTGTAAGCAGTTCATGGAGTGATTACTTATTCAATATAAGACTGAGATTCCATATTTTTACCGAAAGCAGCAACATGACCATACATGTGTCAGTCTACCAAGTAACTAGGTATTGCAATAGCAAAAAATAATATGGTAATCTGTGGCCTTGAATTTCTTACCTCCATAGGTTTGAAGTCACATCATTGCCTACTTAATTATGTGTATTTAATTTGCTCATTACTTTTTTATTTCTTTATGGTAATTGGATGCATGAGGTGCTAGACTATGCTTTACTTCTCCAACAGAACTGATTCAGGTTTCTTACTGAAATATAGACTTAGGATGTACTTTAAGATAATATTTCCTTGGGCTTTGATACATATTTTAATGTATTTTTGAAAGAATTATACTTTTTTAAATCTAATGTTACACCTTCGAATTCACTGCAAGCTTCTAGTTATAGAAAATTTGGGGATTATTTTCTTCTTTTGAAAATGAAACAGTTTCCAAAAAGATTGTTACTGATTGTGAGAGCAATAGAAATGTCACCCTTCCAGAAAGCAGTATGTGCCTGTCTTGGGATTTAAATCAGATTTGAGTTCAGATTGGTGTCTGATTTTTTCCTCTTAGTTTTGGGAAAGAAAACTGAAAAAGATATGTTGGGAAGAATTCCTCAAGCAGATAGATTTATGATGCTATTAACATCTATGTGTATTCTATATAAACCGGATGTTTTGGAAATCTTTTAGGTGGCAGGGGTAGCTGCCCAGTGTCAACTGAGTGTACTTCCTTATGCCTCATTGTCAGTATAGATTGTTTAGAATGTATCCAAATATTTATCAAACAGTAAGAGAAAATATTTTACATGATGAATTTCTAAATTAAGCATAGATCATAGCTAGGAGAGGCATCATTATACAACAGAAAGTAGGTGGACTCTGGAGTCAGAGGATGTGTTTTCAAATTATGATTCTAATTAATACTCCTGTTATGACCATGGGAAAGTCACATAAACTCTCTGTTTCTGTGATTGCAAGCAAAGTAGGATTTTTTTCTCTTTTTTCTGGATTGAGTTTTAGCCAATCAAATGCCTTTGATTGAATCAAGAGTCTTTGGAAACAGTATTGTTTGGAGGGAGAGAACAGAATAGAGGAAAAGCAGAGCTGAGAGAGAAGTGTGTGTGAGTAGGCTAGGGGAACTTGCTTGTGGAGAGGTCTAAAAGAAAGAATAATTATGATGTCTACACTCCCTCTATGGATCTGTGTTAATTTCTCAGACAGAAGCCATGTCTGTTGCTCATTATGAGTGAATTGATCTGAAGAGTGGAGATCTGCCCACAGGAAGGAGGCTTAGTTTAAGCCCCTTTTAAGAGCTGTTTAAAGTGAATTGAGATGATGGTGCCAGTAATGTATATAAATATTGTTGCAGTCCTGTTAAGCTTTGTTTTTCTAAAAAGAAAAACTTTGGACAGGAGACCCTGGAGCCTGATGTTGGGCAGGAGCTTGGAGTGGAACAGTCTCCATGATCTGAGACATAGAACAGGAGCAGAGAGCTATCTCCATGTAAATCCAGGTGAGAATAATGAGCAGTCAGCTGACAGAGGAAGAGCCATGGGGTCTGGAAGTTAGCTTTGAGTAAAGATAGGAGAAGACTTTACTTGGATACTGTGTATTGACTGAGGAGACTGTGACTTACTGTGACTGGGGGGAAGGGGTGAGAAGTGTATGTATTTTCTGCTACCCCTTAAGGGTGTGTAATGATATATACTGTGTAATGTGTTGTGCAACAGAAGACCCTTGCCTAGGACCCCTTAATATATCTATATCTATATATATATCCATATCTATATCTATATCTATATCTGTGTATCTATTTATATGTGTGTGTATATGTATATATAAAATATCATATATTTTGCTTAAGGATGTTGCTAGGAATGTTTTGCTTTATTGAATAATGTTTAGCTTATTGCTGAATAAATAGAGAGTTCACTATACAACACAATTATATCCTTAAAGTTATTCATAGCAGCAGTCTGCTGAATTATTGGTTCTATATCTATAAATTGAGGTGTTGGTCTAAATGGCCCCATAAATTTTTTCATCCTCTAATAATAAGATACTCTGTTGTTAGTATTATTTTATCTTGAGGATTAGTAATTATTCTATGCAAGCAAAAACAGATCATAGAATCCTTTATTGGGGAGAGTAAGGATCAAAACATGGAACCAGAAGAAGAAAACAAAGTCAGAACACCTGCATCAAAAGCTTCCAAGAAAAATATGAACTGGTTATAGGCCATGGAGGAACTCAAGAAGGAATCTGAAAACCAAGTAAGAGAAGTGGAGGGAAAAATGGGAAGAAAAATAAGAATGATGCAAGAAAATCATGAAAAATGAGTCAACAGCCTGAGTGAAGAATATAACACCTTAAAAACAGATTAACTCAAATGACAAAAGAGGCCCAAATGGAAAAGGAATTTCAAAAACTCACTGAAGACAATATCTCCTTCGAAATTAGATTAGAGCAAATGGAAGCTAATGACTTTTTGAGAAATCAAGATACTGGAAAACAGATCCAAACAAATGAAAAAATAGAAGGCAATGTGAAATATCTCATTGGAAAAACCACTGACCTGGAAAATAGATCCAGGCAAGATAATTTAAAAATTATTGGACTACCTGAAAGTCCTGATCAAAAAAAGAGCCTAGAAATCATACTTCAAGAAATTCTCAAGAAAAATTGCCCTGGTATTCTAGAACCAGAGGGCAAAACAGAAATTGAAAGAATTCACCAATGGCCTCTTGAAAAAGGTCCCCAAAAGAAAATTCCTGGGAATATCATAGCCAAATTCCGGAGTTCCCAGGTAAAGGATAAAATATTAGAAGTTGCCAGTAAGAGAGAATTTGAGTATTGTGAAAACAAAATTAGGATAACAAAAGATGTAGCATCTTCTACATTAAAGGATTAAAGGGCTTGGAATAGGATATTCTGTAGGTCAAAGGAGCTAGGATTAAAACTGAGAATCACCTACCCTGCAAAGCTTGTGTATAATGCTTTAGGGCAAAATATGGTAATTCAATGAAATAGAGGACTTTCAAGCATTATTGATGAAAAAACCAGAGCTGAACAGAACATGTGAATTTCAAATACAAGAAGCAAAAGAAGCAAGAGAAGGTAAACAGGAAAAAGAAATCATAAGGAACTTATTAATGTTGAACTATTTACATTACTCCATGGAAAATGATAATTGTAACTCATGAGACATTGCTGAGTGTTAGGATAGTTGCAGGGAATATATCTATATCTGTATAGGTATATGGATATAGATATATAGCTATGTAGACATAGATATAGATATGTATACATATATATGTGTATATAGGAGGGTGTATGTGTGTATAAAATCATATATGTCTGAGTGTATAAATGAGTACATGTATACATAGACAGAGGGCACAGGATCAGTTGAATAGGAAAGGATGATATCTTAATAATAAAATTAAGCATTTAGAGAGGAATATAATGAGATAAGGAGAAAATGAGAGATAGAATAGGGTAAATTATCTCATATAAAAGAGACAAGAGAAGATTTTGTTATTGATAAATTGTTAAAATGGAGGGGAAGAGCAGGAAAATGAAAAGGAATGGGTCAACATTACTTTCATTGAATTTGACTTAAGGAGGGAATGACATATACACTCATGTAGGTCTCTTACCCTACAGGAAAGTAGGGGGGAGGGCTTAAGAGGGTGAGATGATAGAATGAAGGGCAGATTGGGGGTGAGGGTAATTAGAAGCACACACTTTTGAAAAGGGACAAGGTCAAAGTAGAAAACAGAATAAGAGGGGGCAGGATGAGATAGAGAGAAATATAGTTAGTCTTTCACAATATAAGTACTACGGAAATATTTTGCATAACTACACTTGTACAACCTATATTGAATTGATTACCTTCCCAGTGGTGGTGGGTGAAGAGGGAAGAAGGGAAAGAATCTGGAAATCAAAGTTGTAAAAATAAATGTTAAAAAATGTTTTTTACATGCAACTGAGAAATAAGATATACAGACATTGGATTATAGAAATCCTTCTTGACCTACAAGAAAACTGGGGGGAAAGGATGGGAGAGGGAATAAGAGAGAGCACATTGAGAGAATGCCTACTCAGTAGGCTCATTATTTTGGGGTGGGGGTAGGGGAAAGATGGGAGGAAAATTGAAAATCAAAACATTGTGCAAATGAAGGTTGAAAACTAAAAATAAATTTTAAAAAATAAAATAAAATTATATTAAAAAATTTTAGAGTTACAGAACCCACAAAGTGGCAGTGAGAAACAAATCTTCTACTGTAGGCAGCCTGGCAGGCCAACCGGAAGGTTCCCACATGGATGGGAGCCAAGTACAGTCCCACATGAAATGAGTAGGGAAAGATTTGTAGTCCAGATTGGCCAGAGCAGACTTCAAGAGAATGAATCATTGGCAGCTGTGGTAGTTTGCAGAATTCTCAACCCACAAATGGCAAAGAGAAAGTAAAATGTCACTGGGGGACCCTGTTGATCTAAGGGGAGCGAAGATCATAGTCTGGCCTCTGCTCCCGGAGCTGCAGAGGTATTTGTAGCTGCAACTGCTACTGCTGCTGCTGCTGCTTTCAGTTCCTGGCCTAAAGATCAGAGAGGCAACAAGTGACTGTCTAGAGGGCATTTACAGGAATCTCTCTGCTTAAATTTAGGAAGGATTCTCTTGCTTTGCCCTACCTGGATCTGGGTCACATTCTTGGGAGGTGGTCCTGGGGTGATGAGTGCTGTTGTGGCACAGTTTGTTGAGGCTGTGGATTTTTGAGGCAGGTGTCTGGAAAAAAACTCTGACAACAGCTGTGTAAAACCCCAACAATTTGGGACATAGCACTTTCCACTCCAGAAGCAGAGTTCTACCATTGCAAAGAGCTCAAAAGTCAAGAAATTGGCTTTCAAGATAAGCAAACAGAGGAAGCACAATAAGACTCTAGAATCCTTGTTTGGCAACAAAGACTGTCAAAACATGCAACCAGAAGAAGACAACAAAGTCAAAACTCCTGCATCAAAAGCCTCCCAGAAAAATATGAACTAGTCACAAGACATAGAGGAGCTCAAGAAGGATTTTCGAAAATCTAGTAAGAGAAGTTGAGGAAAAAATGGGAAGAGAAATGCAAATGATCCAAGAAAATCATGAAAAATGAGCCAACAGCCTGAGTGAAGAAAATAACACCTTAAAAAAGAGACTAACTCAAATGGCAAAAGAGGCCCAAATGGAAAAGGAATTTCAAAAACTCATTGAAGAGAATAACTCCTTCAAAATTAGATTAGAGCAATTGGAAGCCAATGACTTTGTGAGAAATCAAGATACTAGAGAACAGATCCAAACAAATGAAAAAATGGAAGGCAATGTCAAATATCACATTGGAAAATAGATCCAGGTGAGATATTTTAAAAATTATTGGACTATCTGAAAGCCATGATCAAAAAAAAAAGAGCCTAGAAATCATCTTTCAAGAAATTCTCAGGGGGCAGAGTCAAGATGGTGGCATAAAAGCAGGAGAATTCTGTGATCTACCCCCATAACCACCTCAAAAAACTTATAAAATATGACTCTAAACAAATTTTAGAGCTCCAGAACCCACAACATCACAGAGAAACAAAACTCCTACTGAACGGCACCTGGCAAGTGCGCAGGAAGGGTTAATCCCAGCATGGTAGGAGCAGAGCCCAGGCCCATATGGTTTTAGCCCCAGGGCGTCCAGGACAAGCTACAGCTGGAGATTTAGGAGAGGGAATCACTGGCAGCTGTGAAGGTATCCAAAATTATCAACCCATAAGAGCCAAGGACAAAGGGAAAGGTCAGTGGAACGCAGCTAATGTTGGGGGATAGTGTCCAGCCATCTGCCTCCAGAGCTAGACGTGGTCAGAACTCCCAGCCTGCAGATTGGAGGGGGGGCCAAGAGATCATCCAGAGGCCAAGTGCTCTTGCTTTAACCTTCCTGGATCAGGATCACAGTTTTGGGTGGTTGTCCTGAGGTGCATGACCAGTGAGCCAAAGCTGCTGGGGGCTGTAGAGATGGCAGTCTCCTAATAGCTCTGGCAGCTGCAAAAATCCCAGGTATTTGAGACAGAGCTGTCCCCTCTGAAAGCAGAGCTCTATGGAGCCCAAAAGTTAAGTAATTGACTGGCAACATTTAAGGGCAAAGAAAGCAAAGAAAGCTCAACAACCAAACTTTAGATTTCTTTTTTGGGGACAAAAAGGATCAAAGCATGGAATAAGAGAAAGACAACACAGTCAGAACTCCCGCTCCAAAAGCTTCCAAGAAAAACGTACACTTCTTACAAGGCATAGAGCAGCTTAAGAAGGATTTTGAAAAGCAAATAAGAAAAGTGGAGGAAAAATTGGGAAGAGAAATGAGAATGATTCAAGAAAATCATGACAAGAGAGTCAACAACCTGACTGAAGAAAATAACACCTTAAAAATAGATTAATTCAAATGGCAAAAGAGATCCAAAAAGCTAATGAGGAGAAAAATGCCTTTAAAAAGTCAAATTTGCCAGATGGATGAAGAATCTCAAAAGCTTACTGAAGAAAATAACTCCTTCAGAATTAGAGTAAAGCATATGGAAGCAAATGACTTTATGAGAAATCAAGATACTATTAAATAGATCCAAACAAATGAAAAAATAGAAGGCAATGTGAAATACCTGGTTGAAAAAACCACTGACCTGGAAAATAGCTCCAGGAGAGATAATTTAAAAATTAATGGACTACCTCAAAGCCATGATCAGAAAAAGAACCTAGAAATCAATCTTCAAGAAATTCTCAAGGAAAATTGCCCTGATATTCTAGAACCAGAGGGCAAAACAGAAGTTGAAAGAATTCACCAATCTCCTCTTGAAAAAGATCCCAAAAGGAAAACTCCTAGGAATGTTATAGCCAGTTCCAGAGTTCCCAGATCAAGGAACAAATATTACAAGCTGCCAAGAAGAAACAAATTGAATACTGTGGAAACATAATCAGGATAACCCAGAATCTAGCAGCTTCTACATTAAGGGACCAA
>JAQQSU010002927.1:0-14527 GCA_028627135.1 Pseudochirops cupreus
ACATCTGGGCTTTTCACAGCCGGGGGGCTCAACGGCTGCCCAGAGTCTCGTCTGGCCAAATCACACAACTCTTCTCAAAGTGAGCCCCAAACCAAAACCTCACATCAGGGCATATATATAGCCTTCTCCTGGCTTGGAGAATGTCACAGCCCTCTAGACCCACTGCCCAATCACAAAGCTACAAGGCACGGGCATTCCTAGAAAACAGGCCTGGCACCACAGGCTCCACGTGACCACATTCAGCCTATTAGGGAACAGAGTATACTTTCAAATATCCAAGGGTCCTCAGAGTCACGTAGCCACTTTAGCAAAGGGCCTAGGGGCAGGGAAGATCTTCAGATTCCCATAACAATCATTCATTTCCACAAATTTTCTCCCCATCTTTCCCCTACCTACCAGCCGAACACAGCGATCCCACTGAATGATTTAGTGGCAGAGATCATTAATAGAATCTAAGTCCTCTAGTCTGGTGAGATTATCTTTCCATCACATGAGATTCTATCATTCCTTGACAGTCATAATAAAAAATCTCCTGTTTCCTAAGTTTAGTTTAAAAATGAAGGTAAATTTTTGAAAGGATAACTTTCCAAAGAAAGATTTCTAAAATTTATACTATGACAGTAACAAAAATTTGGGAATTTTATAGGTAGTATTTATATGTAAATATCTGCATTTGCAGATGGGAAACTTTTACAAACTATTATTTTATTTCATTTAGTAATCAACAATAATATGACTTTACTTCATTAGCTTATCTTCAAGTTAGTATCTCATCACTTATCAACTACTCTGCTGAATTACAAAAATAATAAAGAACAAAATCAGCAAAATAACAGAAATGTCAAACAATGGCACATGTAATAAAATTTAAAAACAAAATGCACATAGAAAAAAGCAATTACCTTCCTTCATTCACGAGTTCAATAAAAGCAAGACCTGCATTCTTCTGGATAGAGTTTTGCCATTCCTGAAAAACAGAAAATAGTTAAAGAATTCTACTCTAAAAGATACTTAATTGAAAAATGATTTTGCATAAATTCTATATTTTTATTTATCTATGTAAGAATGTAAGCTCCTAGGATTCTGCTGAATGCACTTTAGTCACGACCAATAGGTATTCCATTGTCATTTTCTACCAATACACATGCGATAAATATTATTTTTAAATTATTTGAAACTATAAGAAAATGAACCAAGTTAAAAATCTAATGACAATTACAAGAAATAAAATTGTATGATATATCAGGCACATTCCCTATGGTTTTATCAATTACTTAATTCCATTTTAAATTAACCAATGAACAAACAAGACAAATGGATACAAAAATAAATCAAGATAACTAATAACAATTATTTTGTTGTTCAAAAGTTTCAGTCATGTCCAACTCTTTTTGACCCCATTTGGGATTTTCATGGCAGAGATACTACTGTGGTTTGACATTTATTTCTCTAGTTCATTTTACAGATGAGAAACTGAGGCAAATAGGGTTAGTGACTTGTTCAGGGTCACACTGCTAGTAAGTGTCTAAGACCAGATGTGAACTCAGAAAGCTGAACCTTGCTGACTCCAAGCCTGGGACTCTATCCACTGTGTTAATGTTGGACCACCAACCAACTGCCCTTAATAGTGGTTACCATACGACTGAACACATTAAGTTAATCATTTTCTCGAGGGGAAAACAAATTTTAATATGATGAATCAGTGATTTATAGTTCCTATACCTAAGACCTGACTGTTCTTTCACCTTTCTCTGGTGCAGCTAACATCTTGCTGATTAAAAATATATATGATGGAAAAGCCCAAATATAAGAAATATAAATGTAGATGAGGAAGAAAGTTTTACGGTCTTTCCTTGCAAACTGTTCTCATCATGCTTTCAGTGAGATAAATTCATCACATACAAGAATATATTATTCACTGTCATCAAGGGTCCTCAGGTGCCTTTTCCAAATTATCCAGTTCATCACCAACGTGCGTTAAACTACACCTGATGTTCTATCAATGAATTTTAAAGCTATAGCTGGTGTACCTCCAAGATGGTTTCCATTACTGTACCTGCACAAAAAGTGATGGGAAATACCAAAATAAAGGGGAATATAGCTAGCAGATACTACCATGGCCTATCCCCTCTGAAATATTTCTACTCACATGATAAAGTACATGTCCTCACAACTGCAACCATCAAATAAGCAGCTTGCTCGTGCGCGCGCACACACACACACACAAATAAACCACCCAAACTGCAAAAAGAGGTCAGTAACCTTTGGGTTAGAGATTCAATAAAGCTACAAATAAGCACACTATTGCCTCCAAAATAGTGAAATAAAAAAAACTTAAGCATGAAGCACAGACATTTACACTTCAGCAGTAAGAAGCCACTCTGTAAGACATGGAGTAAGGGAGAAACAAAATGAGAGGAACGCCTTAAGAACACAAATCTGGTGGGGCAGCTGGGTGGCACCAGCCCTGGAATAAGGAGGACTTGAGCTCACATCCGGCCTCAGACATTTGACACTTACTAGGTCTGTGACCTTGGGCAAGTACCTTAACCCCAACTGCCTTGTCTTCCCCCCTCAAAAAAAAAATGTAAACCTGGGAATGTTATTCAATTCCATCAACACGTATTAAACTTTTGTATACTAAGCACCATGCTAGCCACCTGAGGAGATGGCAGTTAGCTAAGACTCCATTCATGGGGTTTACACCATAGTGAAGTTTGGGATTAGGATGGGAATGAGAAAACGGAAGAGGAGAGAATGAAATATTTATTCCTAGGTAGCTGATGAAGGGAAGTGAGAGGGAAAGTAACAAGTGGTGGAAGTTCCCCAGTCATTGTAACGAATAACAAATGAAACACAGTCTCCAATGGATGCTGTTGTGGGTGAAGGCCACAAGGATGTGCTCCCATCACACTCCTCTGGAAATGTGGTAAGACTTGAGACGAGAGCAATTTAACTAGAATAAAACAATTTAGAATGTAGTGTTTTGATTTGTTCATTACATTTGAAAAATATGTTATTTTTTACTATATCAACTCAATCTGATTCCATTTGTAATCAAACATTATCCAACAATCCTAAAAGATAGTTACTAAAGAAAATAGCAGATCATATATGAGAAATTAAAATTTGATAGGAACTGTATTTTTGTTTTGTGCTATATGTTATCATGTAACAATTTATTCAACTTTAAAATTTTACCTTTGGTCTTTGCCAGAAATAAATTGCTTTTCATTCAAGATATATTTTTAGGAGAGGAGAATACAAATTTAAAAATATTTTTGTGGAGCAGCAAGGTGGTGCAGTGAATAGAGCACCAGCCCTGGGGTCAGGAGTTCAAATCTGGCCTCAAGACACTTAACACTTACGAGCCTTGTGACCTTGGGCACTTAATCCCAATTGCCCTGCACTCCCTGCTCTAAAAAAATAAAAGAATATTTTTGTATATATAATATATATATATATAATATTGTATTATATTGTAATATATAATATTGTATATTTGTATATATAATATATAATACCCTACCCACTCAGCAGTTTCTCAAAGGAAAAAAAAATTCTTTTAAAAGCATTCACTAAAGAGCTTTACAGTGTTATGGGTGAAGATGGATGCTGCCTAAAATGAAAAGACAACATATTTATCACGATATCCTTCAGTATAGTTTCTCTACTTCAGACATAACTGTCAAAGAAAACATGACTCTAAACAATTTCAAAAACCACAGCTGAATGTGTCCTAAATTGAGTTCTAATAGTCGAAAGAAAAGCTTAATAGCCACCATTGTTCATAGCCAATTCAATGTTTCAGAAGGGTACACAGAAGTAGGTAACAGTGGAATATGAAAAGTGAATATGAAGATTTTGGTTATCTTTCTCCCAAAGGTATTGGTGAAAAAGGAAAAAAGAGTTAAAAGCTTCAAACCCCACAAACACTAATGCAACCAAATAATTACAAAATACACTTTAGTACTTTGAAAGGAAATGAGTGCAAAAAGAAAGGAAGAGTCAATAATTCTATACCTCTTATAAACTTTATTCAACTGACTATCCATTTCCTAATACCATAAGACTGAGTATACAAAATTGGCTAAAATAATCATCATGGCTTTCTAATGGTCTTAGTTATTTTGAGACTCAAGAGAATACCAAAAAATGAAGCAAGCAGGAGTTCAACATATAAGAAACAAGAGAGCAGAAAGTAGTACTGTATTTCATAAAAGTGGTAAAAATAAATATGTTCTTAAGATGAGATAAAGATTATCAATTTGTGGTTTCATATTGCTAAATTCAATGAGCTAACTCAAAATTCTATTTTCAAAGATTTCAGATCATTCAGAATCAAAAAATTCATCCAGTACAGAAAAGGAAACTAAGAAGCAGGGAGGGGAAGGAATGTAAGGTTACTAGCAATTATGCATACTTCTCTAAAATGCTATAACTTTTAGAGAAAATATTAGTTAATAATAGTCAACCTTTACATAGCACTTTAAGGTTTACAAAGTGCTTTGCAGAGGTTATCCCAGTTGAGATTCCAAGTAACTTTCAGCTTTCAATATTGCAGAGTATTACATAAATATAAGGAAATTACTATTGCTCTATAGAGAAGGACAAGTGCGCAGATTTCAAAAAACCTGAAAAGACTTACACGAACTGATGCTGAGTCAAGTGAACAGAACCAGGAGAACATTTTACAACATTATATGATGATTAGCTTTGATAAACTTAGCAATTTTCAGCAATACAATGATCAAAGACAATTCCAAGAGACTCATGATGAAAAATGCTATTCACATCCAGGGAAAGAATTAAGGAGTCTGAATGTAGATCAAAGCATAATATTTTCTCTTTTTTTTTCCTTGTGGTTTTCCCCCTTTGCTATGATTCTTCTTTCATAACATGACTAATGTGGAAATTAAGACTTGTTAAAGACCCTGGTTTAAAAAGACTAAGGTCCCCCACTGCATCCTGGGCCATCTTCAGTTGTCCTGATCTATATCTGGCCACTGGACCCAGATGGCTCCAGAGGAGAAAATGAGGCTGATAACTTTGCACAGCCCTCCCTCATTTAAATCCAGTTCACTTGCATGTCATGGCATCACTTCCCTGATGTCAGGATCCTCTTTGAGGACAAAGGAGAAACAGCACGCAAGCAAGGTGGAAATATGGCTAATATGGTTGTATGTGTATAGCCTATATCAGATTGCATGCCATTTTGGGGAGGAGGCAGATTAAGGAGGGGAAAATTTTGGCACTCAAAATCTTACAGAAGTGAATGTTGAAAACTAAAAATTAATTAATAATAAAAAAGAAAAAATATGAGCAAATTAATGGAGCAAATTAATGAAGCATTTTGTTCTCCATTCCTTTTCTGTGTATATCAACAAAATTTGTTCATCCCGTCCTACTCTTTTCTATGTAACATATAATAGTAATATATTCCCTGCTTTTCTCGATTAACTGAGAAGAAACTGAATATTCAACTTTAAAGTTAGTCCATTTCGCTCCCCTTACCCCCCTACGTAAAGCATAGAGTTTGGTTCGTCCGTATGTATTTTTAGATTATGACTCGCTGGTTTCTCTCTCCCCGTTCTCCTCACCAGCATTAGGCATCCTCACCCTACGCATGCTGACCACTCAGCACACTGCCACCATGCCTCTTCATCTGCAACTTCCTCTAACCTGCACCAGAACGTCCCCTCAGGTCTCCGTCCTCCACGCTGGAGGCCCTCACCCCCTCCCTTCCCTGCTACACTACTAATTACCCAGACCCTAAGGACCTTCTCTGCATGTGCCTCTTTTTCAGCTACTTTTTGTCCTCTCTTCTACGATTAGAGCGTAAGCTCCTTGGAAGCAAAGACGGCTTCCTTTTTACTTACGTTTGTATTACTACAGCCAGGAACACAGTAACAGCTTAAGAAATGCCTGCTGTCTACCTCACTAGCTGCCTTCTGGCCCTGTGCTTCTACTGAGGTTCTGCTTTCCAAATTCCCTAAAGACCTCTTCATTACTGAATCCAATGACCATTTTCAAGTCTCAATCTCTTTTACCTCCCAATAACATTTGAAAATATTACTTAACACCCTCTCCTCCTTCCCTGATGTCTTTCTTAATTTTTCTCCTGGTTTTCCTCCACTCTTTTTCTCTCTCTTTTACTGCCTCTTCAACTGTTGTTCATTTCCAAAACGTTGAGTCTTTCTCCAAACTTCTATCTATGACCTTGTCTTGAGTTATAAGTCTAAAATCTCTTGTGTATCCTTCACAATCCAGCCGAAATAATTTCCCTCTGCATGTTGATCTGATCACTCCTCTGCTCCAAAATTCTTAGCTGCTCCCCATGCCTGACAAATAAATCATCAGCTCCTAGTCCTGTCATTCAAAGTCCGTATAATCTGACTGCAATTTCTCTTCTCAAGCTTATGCTTTTCATGTACTTTACATTCCACAAAATAGTGTTATTTCCTCACTGACCTCTGTGCTCATCCTTCCCTTTCCCATTTCTGTCTTTGCAAAGAATCTTCCTTACGTTATTCTTATTAGGTAGATATTAGAGATGATGAAAAAGACTGTCAGAAGTTATTACATACTCACAATCACATAGCTGCTAAATGTCAGAGCCAAAATCCATGATTAAAATTCCTATCCCCAAAGAAAGTCAGTCAACTAGTATTTATTAATTAATTAATATTAATATTAATATGTACAATTAATATTATATACATCAAGTATTACACTAAGTGTTGGAGATACAAAGAAAGCTTTATCCCTTGCTCTCAAGGACTTCACAGCCTAATGGGGGGGGGGGGAAAGGGCAGGGGACACATACACTACAATCCAAATGATACAGATAAGGTAAATTGGGAGTAGTCTCAGAGGGAAGGTTGTAAGATTAAGAAGGTTTAAAACAATTCTTGTAGAAGGGGAGACCTTGGCAAAGCCTTGAAGAATGCCAAGAAAACTAAGAGACAAAGATAAGGAGGGAAATCATTTCAGGTATGCAACAGAGCCAGTAAAAATGATCAGTTAGGGGCAGCTAGGTGGCACAGTGAATAGAGCACTGGTCCTGGAGTCAGGAGGACCTGAGTTCAAATATGACCTCAGACACTTGACACACTTACTAGCCATGTGACCTTGGGCAAGTTACTTAACTCCAGTTGCCCTGCCCTCCCTCCTCCAAAAAGCAAAAAAAAAAAAAAAAGGAAAAAAAGAAACATGCTTTTAAAAAAAAATGCTCAGTTAGAAGACAGAGTATCCTGTTCCCAGAACAGCTAGGGAAGCTAGTATCACTGAATAACAGAGCATATGGAGGGGAATACAATACCAAAAAATTGGAAGAGAACAGGTTATGAATGTCTTTAAAAGCCAAGCAGAGCATTTTATATTTGATCTTGGAAGTATTACGGAGGAGAAATTAACAAGTTGCGGGTGGAGGGAGACACCAGGGAATGCAGGGAAAGACAAGGTAAGTATGCAAGCTTTGGGGAGATCAGTTTGACAGCTGAATGGAGGATCAATCAGAGCAAGGGAAAATGAGGCAAGTAAAACAACTAGGCAAGCTACTATAATTATACATGCCCAAACGTAAGTTGATGAGGGCCTATGGTGTCAGGGAAAAGAAGAGGTCACACTCCAGAGATGTTACAAAGACAGAAATGACAGGACTGGAGAGTTGATTGGATATGGGAGTTACAAAAGACTGAATTTAACATATCTCTGTTGCTAATCTATGTGACTACAGAGATGTTGGTACCCTTGTAATGGGCAAGTTAGTAAGGTTTGGAGGGAAAATGAGTTCAATTTGGGGTGCATGGAGTTTAAGATGTCTACAGGACATCTTAATTTTGGAAAAAGCTAGATGGTTCAGTGGATAGAGTAGTTGGTCTAGAGTCAGGAAGACCTGAGTTCAAATCGACATATAGATACTTGTGAGCTCTATGACCCTCGGCAAATCACTCACCTTTTTTTGACTTCATCTACTGGAGAAGGAAATTGCAAACCATTCCAGTATTTTTGCCAAAAAAATTTCACCAAAAAAAAGCACCAATTCACCATTACTTTCAAAGCTGTACCACTAGTCTATTTCCATCTGAATTAACTTCAATTCCCTTCTGTACATCTTTAAAGATGTTTCAAAGATCCACTTTTTTTTCTTTCCTCACTTTAGCAACTAATTAGCACCCTTTTGCCCCAAATAAAAAGGGAAATACACAATCCTTTCACCAAATAAGGATAGCCAAAGAAAAGAAATATGCAAAAAATTTATGTCTCATTCTGTCCCTTGGACCCATCAAATCCCTGTCATAATGTGGGTAGCATTAATTATCAAAGGCATTCTGGATTTATTTATACTTAGTCATTACACTTTATCAGAGTTATCTTTCAAAACTTTTTCTTTATAATGTTTGTTACATAATTTTTTCCCTGATTCTGCTCACTTTTACTTTATAATATATTTTGATGTGAGGAAAATGAGTTAATTTTTTTTTAATTTCTGAAATAAAAAATGAATTGTGTTTTATTATGTAGCTAACCTTCACTCCATACAGGTCTGCCAAAATTTCTCTGAAGCCATCACTTTCATCACTTCCTACACTACAATAACAAACCATTACATTCATTTACCATAATTTGTCCAACTATTCTCCATCTTATGGATACCCTAACACTTAGTTTCTAGTTCTTTGCTACTGCAAAGATCTCCCAAAACACACCTTTTTTTTTTTAAAAAAAAAATGTTCTTCTTGTTCCTCTGAAATCTTTGTGGTATGAGTCTAGTAGTTATATCACTGAGGTAAGGAATATGCACAGTGACTTTTGGGACCATAATTCCAAATTGTTTCATTGGCAGCTCAACTAACAATGCATTAATATACCTGTTGTCTCGCAGCCCTTCCAAAATGTCATTTTCTTTTTTTTTTGATAACTTAGCATTTTTATGTCATTGTTAATAGTGTGGAATTCTTCCTTTCAGAGCTACCTGTTAAATACTTTTACCATTTATCTATTAGGGATTGGCTGTCATCCTTAGATATTTGAACCAATTCCTCATATATATTGAGTATCAGACCATTACCAGAAAAACCTGTTGAAAAGATTTTCCCCCTAGTTAAAACTGTTTCTCTTCTAATCTTAACAGCACTGATTTTATGTAAAACTTTCCAAATTCATGTAATAAAACTTGAACCTTTTATCTTATCTGATCTACCCTATCTATTGCTTAGATAAAAATCCTCCCCCAATTCACAGTTACAATTCTTTGTTTGTCTAATTTGCTTATGATGTGACCTTTCATGTCTATCTAAGTCATGTATATATTTGAAGTTTATCTTTAACAAGTTGAAAAATCTTGATCTAAACTAATTTATGGCAGACAGTTTTTAAATTATCCAGGGAATTTTTGTCAGTTAGATAGTCCTTACCCCATAGTTGCCTATACTACAACACTAGGCTTGTTTCTCTATGCTGTATACATAATCAGTTGAAATGATCAACTTTTCGTTTTCCTAGCCAATACCAAATACCTTTGATGATGACCGCTTTGTAAAAGAGTTTGAGGTCTTATACTGCTGGGCTCCCTTTTTTCCCACTTTTTTCTATAATTTCATTTAAAACCTTGGCCTTTTATTTCTCCTGATGCATTTTTATAGTTCTGTAATATAATCCTATAATAGTTTAATTAATGTAGCATTATATATTTATTATACTGGCATGGCCCAATCATAAACAACTAATGCTTCCGCACTTACTTAAGTCTGTCTTTATTTTTGTAAAGATCATCTTGTAGCTATATTGATATAGTTCCTGCATGTATATGGTTGGGTCAAATCCTAAAAATTAAAAATCTTCTACAGCAATTTGAAATATCTTTCTAACTCCGCCTTGCTGGGTTTTCTATATATAGGAAGATTGATGGTATGCATAAGGATGATTTTATAGCCTACTTCTTTGGAGAACTTGCTCATTTCTTTCAGTTCATTTTATGTCGACTCTTTAGAGTTCTCTGTTGTTCAATCATTCAATTGCGTCCAACTCTTCATGACACCATGGAATCATAGCATACCAGGTCCTTCTGTCCTCCACTATCTATCTCCCAAAGTCTGTCTAAGCTCATATGAGGTTCATTGTTTCAATGACACTATCCATTCATCTCATCCTCTGCCATCCTCTTCTCCTTTTGCCTTCAAGCTTTCCCAGCATTAAAGTCGTTTCCAATGAGTCATAGATCTATTATTGCAGGTCCCTACAAACATTTATCTTTACAGTACCAAACTTTCCTTTTTTGTCACCAGACACATCCATAGCTAACTGTCCTTTTGGTTTGGGTCCAGTAGCTTCATTCTTTCTGGAACTATTTATACCTGTCCTCCACTCTTCCCCAATAACATGTTGGATACTCTCTGACCTCATTTTCCAATGTCATATCTTTTAGCATTTTCATAATGTTAGTGGGGTTTTCTGGGAAAAGATAAGGGAGTGGTTTGCCATCTCCATCTCCAGTTGATCAACTTTCCTACACAGATAAAGTCACCTGCAAAAAAAGTAATTTTATTTCTTCTTTTGCTTATGCTTAGTCCTTTGAGATCTTTTCCTTGTCTTACTGCTATAGCTAGCAAATATTTCTAGCACTATGTTAAATAAGAGGAGTGATAAGAAACATCTCTGCTTTACACCTAATCTTACTGGAAAGACCTCTAGTTTGTATATTACATATTACTGGAAACAACCCTAATTTATATATTACATATACAAATTACATATGCATTACCACTAAAATTAAGGCTGGGGCTAAGTTTTATCCAGATAGTATTTACTATGTAAAAGATTCAATTGTTCTAAGAATTCTTTATCTGAGCTCTGTGAACTTGGCTTTTTTTTTTTTTTTCGCTTTTAAATTTTGGACGTAACTGGTTTCTTTGTAATACTATATGTTTTATTTTATGGATTTAAAAACATCATTCAGAGGTTTCACCATATTGTCAAAGGGTTCTACGACACAGAAAAGGTTAAGAACCCCTGATTTATTCCTCTGCTGTTTGGTATTTTTTAACAAAAAATGGTGTTTTATTTTACAACTAAAACATTTCTAAAACCTACTGACACAATCATGTGATTTTGATTGTCTCTATTAGCAGTGTTTTATGTTTATACAGCTATCCCTTCCACATCACAACTTTCCCCATCACAGTTTTGGTATTCCATAGGTTGGCATAAGAAATTAAATAAGAATTTGGGGGGAATTCTGCAGAAGCCGCAGATGACATACAAAGGCCAGCAGACAACACAAAAAAAGTTTAGAAACTCAGAAATGCATAAAATATATCGATAGCACTGCATAATATCAACCCAAATTTTACAATAAGGTACTGGAAACATCTCATAAAAGAAAAAGAAAAAATTCAGACTTCTTCTTTATGCAGAATTTCCAGATCTCAAGGGCACCATGCCCCAACCCCATGATATGGAGGGCATAACTACAAGCTGTCTCAATATAGAACCAAACACAAATCTTACTGGGTAATAATGTGTGATCTTTATGATGTGTTAATTTATAGCCTCTTTCCTTAGCATTTAATTTAAAACCGTTGTGTTAAAAAATGAAAAAAAAAGGGGGGGGGAATGGCTAGGTGGCACAGTGAATAGAGCCCTGGCCCTGGAGTCAGGAGGACCTGAGTTCAAATCTGACCTCAGACACTTGACACGCTTACTAGCTGTGTGACTTTGGGCAAGTGACTTAACCCCAATTGTCCTCCAAAAGGCAAAAAACAAAAATAAAACCTTTGTGTTGATATATATTAGGGAAGTTGGTCTATAGTGCTCCCCCACTTGTTTTTTCCCTCCTTCAGATATCAAGAACATATCTGCATAATAGAAGAAATTTGTCAGAGTCCCTTCTTTTCCAGATTTTTTCCATATAGTTTATATAATGCTGCAATTAATTATTCTAAGGATATTTGGTAGAATTTGCTTGTAACTCCATCTGGGTTTCTCCCCTCTTTGGTTGTTCAGCTACATATGGCTTATTCATTTTATTTTCCTAAGACTATATTAATCTTACTATTCCATATTTTTGTAGATATTCATCCATTTCATTTTGTTTCATTCAGTTTTGTTGGTAGAGAGAGAATTCCAGCAGGTATCTGGATAATATACATACCTAGATAACAGAAGACCTCTGTGACTCTATGCCAGGTAGTTGGTCTATTTCCCAAACTCCTAAAATATTTCTTCTTTCCACTGTTCTCATATTCCAATGACAAAATCCCTTTTGTTTCTCCCCAATCTGACCTTCATTCAAATACTTTCAGTACTTCACATAAGCCAATCAGAGGTTTCATCACAGCAAGTATGTGGTCAAATTTCCTACCTTAAATTAGGACCTTTAGTTCTGTGTAAACACCTTAGGTTATCAGTCTCACTGATTCCTTTCCTTTTTCCTTCTTCCCTCTCTGGGCTACTTGCTATAATGACAAGAGACCCAGAAAGATTGATGTCTAAATACCTACTCTATCCTTGCGTCTTTGTCCCTCTATGTCTTATAAAGATGGCTAAGGCTCATAGTGATCAAGAGAATTGCTAAACATCATATCACACACTCATCAAAGGAGAAATTTTGAATAGAGGCCTTCACACACAGAAACAAATTAAGCCCTGGTGTCAGAATAATATTTTTTAACACTTGCAGCTGTTTCAAAGCAGAAGTATCTGCCTAGAAAGGTAACAGGCTCCCCAATTTAGAGAATCTAGATGGCTACTTATCTAGCATGTTAACAGTGGGGGGGGTTCCCTTTTCATATATATATATATATATATATATTGGATTTGACCACAAAGGTCCAGTCCAACTCTCATATTCTGTGATTCTATCCTCCTCTGGCCACTATCAAGTCTTACTGATTCTAACTCTTTCAGTATCTCTGGAATCCATATTCTCTATTGGACTTCCACAACTATCATCATAGTTCAGATTTTAAGTTTCACATGGCTAATCAAAAATAAAATAATTCAACAGTCTTTTCTACAATCTTGATGCTTTAAAACCATCATAATTGCAAGATATTTTTTGAACAGTCCAACAGGAACAGAGGAGATTTCTGGGCCCCAAGTTTTAATTTCCAATAACATTTTTAATTCAGCCAACAAACACAAATATCCCAAGATGAAAGAGCTATCATTAAAGTGATCTGAAAGATCCATCATTTCTACCATCACTGGAACTGCTCCTTACTCTCACAAACTTATTTTGCGACATGGAGTGTGATATTAAAAAGCTTCACCTGGCATACTCTTAGGGTAATACAAGTAATTGAGATGACAATAAAAAATTTCATTCCTTGCAGTAACATGAGAGACATCTAGAATTGTATTTCACTCTAAGAAATTTTTTTTTTTTTGCTTTTTGGAGGGGGAAGGTAGGGCAATTGGGGTTAAATGACTTGCCCAAGGTCACAGGGCTAGCTTTTTGTGTTAAGTGTCCAAGGCCGAATTTGAACTCAGGTCCTCCAGACTCCAGGGCCGTGTTCTATTCACTCACTGCACCACCTAGCTGCCCCATCTAAGAAAAAAAAATTTTTTTTAATGGCTAAAAGTTCTAACATTTACGATTAGATGTTTGAGGAACAGTGCTCACAGAGATGGGGAGGATGCTACAGAGTACCCCAGAAGAAAAACCAGAATGGTAGAGAGAATACATTAACATGGGATTGAAAAAGACATGTTACATCTAGACTAATTTAAGGTCCATTCTACACAAAGTGGTTGATAGTCACGTTATTTTCAAGTGATATTTTAATAGTGCTTTTCACTTGATGTCACATCAGCATTCTCTTTGGGACACATCTACCACAAGCTTTAGTAAATTCTACAAGGGATAAAGGCCATCAAGAAATGTAACCAAAACTTTATCTCAAATATTCCTTTAATGAAACTGTAATAGGATATAATATTATAGAACAAAAGACATGTAGCAGTAGTGATCCATATAGAAAAAAGAGTAAAATAACATTAAATGCAGAATATACGCTGCAAATGTATGCTATGAAAATGAACAACTTTTAGATAAAGAAAATTAAAACGTGTAGATTTAGAGATTAGTGATATTGTAAACTTAATTAGAACTAGAAAAGTTATGCCAGAAATATTGCCTTGTGGGACAGAACTTCTCATTTATTTTCCTCTATTTCAAGAATGAATATGCATTGTATATGTATGCTTATTTAAACATTTCTAGGTTTCACTTCTCAAATGTACTTTAAAATTGTTTTCAGGAGAAATATTTATCCTCTAGTCAACAATGATCCTCTCCAATAACCTTCAATTTGGTATCAGTTCAGTGAAACCAATTTTTTTTCACTAATCAATACAGAGGCCTTGATTTCAATAAAGGTGATAAAAGTTTCTCTAACCCTTAAGAGCTACAAGCTCTCAACACATGATCATCATTAGGCCCCTACCAAGGCTAAACACTCAGTCTGTATAAATGTCTCTTATTAGTACATGGTCAGTCTGTCTAGCAACTCCAGTCCACCAG
>JAQQSU010002928.1:0-14527 GCA_028627135.1 Pseudochirops cupreus
TTACCTGAGGACAAATACTAGACTCAGGAAGAAACAAAATTTCCAAGGAAAATAAACAAACTGAGATGCAGTAACTCACAAGAGTTGCTCTGAAGAGTTACAAGACCAGAGATGACATTTTGACTAACTTGCTGTTTCCCCAGCAAGTAGCATCGACTTATCCTTGGGGAACATTGCCAGGTGCTGCTCCTATCCCCACCCCATACCTCCTTGCTCATCCTTCATCCGTCCTTCTTGAAATTCTGCAGCTGTACTATAATCTGTTTCTGACCACATCTTTCTCTTCTGACTGACAGCATGTTCACAAGTCAGGTCAAGATTTTCGCTCAGCAGATACCTCTGAGCAAACACTTGACCATGAGGTCAAATCCAAACAACTTCAGAGGGGCTTTTGGAATTTCATTTGAATTAAAATCTCAGCTGTTCAGCTAGACATGCCTGCTTAGATTCATGTCACTGGCTCTATGAAATCTGTCGAGTCTTGTGTGTTTATTCTAGCATTTGTATGCTGGCAACATGTAGGCTTTAAGTGTGCATCTTCATCTATCCAATGGAGGATGATTGGGCCAGGCAGCTGCCCTCAACTTTAGTGGAGAATGGATGGTGCATCTCTGACAAGATGAATCTCTAGGCTAAAAAGTGTCTCAGAAGAAATTTAAAATTCTTCCTAAGAATGGCTGACAACATCTGTTCTAGTGACCACCATAGAGCAGCAAGATTTGGAGGATGTTGAAACCTTTGGTAGCTAATAAAAACAATGGCATTCTCAATCTCTGGTCATTATTGCAGCTGATCATTATGTAATATCCCTAAATGTCTCGACCTTACTTCTCCCTTTCCTAGCATTCTTGGTATGCAAATGACAGGAAGTGTAGGGATCTACATTTTTCCTAGGTGTACCTGAAACCACACTCCTTCACAAATTCAGGGGGGAAATAATAATGAATGAGCCTTTAGCGTGTTAGTTCTTTCCTTTTTGTGTCTCATGGTCCCCTTTAGAGGTATGATGAAGCCTATGGGCCCCTTCTCAGAATGGTGTATTTAAGTGAATAAAATAGTATGTAAAAGATCCCAAGGCAATTAATTACATATTGAAACACAAATATTTGAAAAAAGAAAGAAAAAAATAAGTTCCCATGCTCCAGGTAAAGAAGCTCATACTGAATGACTGGGAAGTCTTGAGTAATAAATTCAGGACTTTGTTTACAGAATTATATTTGGTCACAGAATTATGCAGCTATAAATTACATTCTTTATAATCTATTGTTCTTGTTGTTGAGTCATTTGAGCCATGTCCAAATCTTTGTGACCACATTTGGGCTTTTCTTGGCAAAGATACTGAGGTAATTTGCCATTTCCTTCTCCAGCTCATTTCACAGATGAGGAAACTGAGGCAAATAGGGTTTAACAACTTGCCCAGGGTCATATAGCTAGTAAGTTCCTAAGACCACATTTGAACCCAGATATTTCTGACACCAGACCTGGCCCTCTATCCATTGTGCCATCTACTTGCCTATCATGTGGTCTATGGGTTGTAACTATAGTCACATATGTATATATATGTATGTACGTATGCATGTATGTATGCATACACACATATATGGATGTATATGCATATATATGTCCATATACCATATATGTAATTCTATATATTCTATGTATTTTAATTGCTACAGCATCTCAGAGTTTTAGTAGCAACTAGTTGTTACAGTGCAAGAGCACTGAAAGTAGAGTGAGGAAAACGAGTTCAAATCTCAGCTCAAATACTGAAATTATGACTCTGGGTTAGTCAGCTAACCTCTGTCTAAGGTTCCTCATCTATAAAATGAGGATAATCATAGAACCTGCCATGACACATACAAGAACCTGATGTACAAGATAAGACTAGATGACATTTGGAAGGCACTTTGCAAACCTTCAATTGGTTTATAAATGCTAGTTATTATTTCTGTTGTTCTTATGATCATCATTACCTCAAAGCTCATCTAGTATAGTCTATACCTAGTGGTTTCTTTTCTTTTTGTTTGGTTGAAAGTTAGGACTTTAGGAGGGAAAGAAGGAGATAGGAAATAAACTGCTTGGTTACATAGATGGTGTCAAGGAACTGAAGTTGATTTTCTGAACCATGACTTATGGTAACAGAATGATAAATTTCTATCAGGGGAAAGAGCATTGATTGCAAGAACACCTGGAAGAACATGTTCTGAAGGAAATTCAACAAACTGAATAAGATATTTGAGAAGCAAGGAGAAAATTTTCCAAGTAAAATTGTAAAATCTGAAACGGAAGGATAACAACAAAATACTTTGAAAAAAAAAACAAAAATAAAGGAATAAGGCAATAGGGGCTTAATCACTCTTAAAAGAAGAGAGTGGAAATGAGATTCATGTTTTCAGATCCTCACACATAGATCAATAGAGAATGAGTACGTGAGTGAGTGTCACAACTTAACAAGAAAAGGTTAATATGATCTTACAGTTATTATCAAAATTTTGTGGTAAAGAACTCATTACGGAAATTACCTGTTCGAAGAGTGATTACTTTGCAAAAAAAAAAATTAAAAAAACCGATAGGAAAAATAGTATAGTATCATTTGTATATGAAAAGCTTTTGATTCAAAGTCAATAACTGACTGATCTGTCTGTACACCTCTAGTTCTTTGTGGTGTGAGTTACATCCGTGATGAGAAGGATGATTAGGAAGTGGATATGTGATGAAATCCAACTGGAATACTTCCAGAAATTCTTGATTTAAGATTCAGAGGGAATAAATACAGGAGAGAGACTGGACCTAGGATTTCATTGAAAGAGAGAACTTCCAGCTAGGAACTTCCCTCCATCAAAGCAATTCAAAATCCCAGTGTTTTAGAGAGCAGCCTGGAGCACTCAGACTTAAGTGGCCTGCCCAAGGTCACAAAGGGAGAGTGTTTCAGAGGTGAGACTTATACCCACCTTTGAGACCAGTTCTCTGTCTGGCAAAACTAACTGTCCTTTTTTTCTTCTCCAATACTTAAGACTCAAGAAATTGGGATGAAGTAGAAAGAATGCTGGACTTGAAGTTGTAGGACCAAGATTCAAATCCCAGCTTTGCTACTTTACTAAATGTGTGATTTTGGGCAACTCACTCCCTTTGCCTCTTTAGGTTTCATTTTCCTCACCTTCATTCCTCTCCCAGTCCTGTTTCTGACTTCCTGATCTCCAAAATCATGCTTATTCTACCTATAAGTCCTCTTGGAATTTTCCTCAGTACCTGAGATATTGCCATGGATCAATTTCTCATCCCTGCAGACTGCCCATTCTGGAATATCCCTCTGAAAGGTCTGTGCCTCTTCTCCAAGTGGTGAGTTCCTTTTGGAGGTTCCATTTTGTGGAGTGACTTGGGCTGGACTGTCTTTACCTTGACCCTTCTAGCCTTCTGGACTTCAAAACCATATCTTCACACTAAGGACCTTTTCTTCTCCCATTAGAATATAAGCATCTTTAGGGCAGAGGCAATCCATATTTTTTATTTGTATGTGTACTTCCAGCACTTAGTACAGAACTTGGCACATAGTAAGTACTTGACAAATTCTTCTTTCCTTCCTTCCTTCCTTTCTTCTTTCTTTCTTTCCTTCCTTCCTTCCATCATTTCTTCCTTCCTTCCTTTCTTCCTTCCTTCTTTGCTTCTTTCCTTCCTTCTTTCCTTGTTTCTTTCCTTCTTTCTGGTTCATCTCTATGTCACAATGAGGCATCAGAGTGGAACCTTATTATCTGTGTACTAATTCCTCCTCCTCTTCTCCTCAAAGATAGGTTATGATCTATACTTTAGTTAAGACCTAGTAGATTCACACACATCATCCAGGGTCTTAGTTACAAGATAAAAATCCTCTGTTATCTTGGAATAGGTCTGTTAAAAATAGAAACTAGGGGAAAGAGACCTTGAAGAAAAGGAAGGTTGGCTTGATTATCAAAAATGTAACTATGACTAGAAATGTCACTAGGAGCCTCAGACTCCAAGGAAATTACCACTGGATTTGTAATTTTGTGATAACACTACCTGAATTTGAGCTCTGACTCTGCTACTCTCTGTCTGTGTGACCTTGGACAAGTAATTCCATCTTGTTGACCTTTGGTTTCTTCATTTGTTAAATGAAGTAGCTTGGCTGAGAGACCCAGAAGGGTCTTCTTCCATAGAGGAGAGGCCATTTCCTTGCCCTGAAATTCCATACCCATTCTGGTCCTTTTTATTCAGGTCTTTCTACCCCTACTTCTCAATCTCCAAGAGCCAAAAGGAATCCAAAATTGTACCTTCCTGATTTACTTGGTGTGTTGTGGGTTGTGGTTAACTGGGTAATGTGGGCAAGAAGCCAAGGAGGGGATGAGCAGCATTTTTGAAGGTCCTTCTTCTTCAGAGCAGTGAGTGTTCAAATGCACGTTTCTACAAATATTAAATTTCTCTATTTGTTTAGATGACTAAGCCTCCTCAAATGCTTTACTACTCTGAGGCTCAGTTTCCTCATCTATAAAATGGGCATGAATACTTACATTACATACTTCTCATAGTTGTTACAAAAGTTTTTGCTTTTTTTTTGAAAATATAATTTCTCTATAAACATGAGTTACTGTTTTAAAGATTGTGTTAAAGTTCTGGTTTACTTTCAGTAAGTTTGAAAAACAGCTTTTTATGTTGAAACAACATTTGTGAAGAATTGACATTTTAATTTACTCAAATGAAACTATCGCACCAACAGAAATGTCAGCTTCTCAGTGACTCAGTAGCATGTCTATAAGTGTTACTGTGGTTGGAAAGAAAAAAATAAATCAACCTGTGGCCAATCTTTTGTTTTCAGATCCAGCAAGGTCATTTTAGAACTTATTTTAGAACTTATTTTAGAACCCTCCTATTTGTAAAGTCTTCAAGAACTCAAGGTTACCTTCATTATGATGAATTATATAAAGTGAATTTTAGTGGTGGAAAGAATTTCATAAGTGATTTAAAATAGTTCCTGATAACATCACTTTGGGCTGTATTCATTTTGATTCTGGATTTAAATGAATGAAAGAGCTATTGAAATGCCTTCAGACCCCATTGCACTCACTTTAGTATTTTCATCGAATCTCTTCGCACCTGTCGTCTCAAAATCGGTGTGATTAGATCAAGCACCTTTGTATTACCACAGCCAGATTGAAGTTTGATAACAATACAAACCTGGTTTAAGTAGGGCTATTCTAGGCCTGTTTCTACAACCCTCTTCCCCACTCTCCACCCCCCACATACAGAATGGTTTATGAAAGACCCTCTGTGGAAACACCATCTATTCTGACAGCTATATAAAAAGCAGGAAACTCAGTGTGCTCCATTCCTCCCCCCACCAAGATCCCCCACTGAGCGCCTGCTTCTTCCCTTCTTTGCCTATGTGGGCATGACAGAAAAATGGAAGGTTATTTATGTTCTATGAGGAAATACCAAATAAGATTCAGGCCCCTTGCTGGCTTCTGCAGCCTCCCTCAACATTTCTCACAGACACTTATAGAGAATTTGGCTCTACTCATATTAACAATAAGCAAAATGGATTAAGTGTACCTGTAATAAAATAAACCTACCCTCAGTGAATATTCATAGCAATGTTTTCAATACCTCAGGGTTTTTAGAATGGGGAAAAGGATTAAAAATATAGCTTCTACAATGCAAGCAATAGAGGACCCAAAGTATTTCCATACAACCAAATTCCGTTCAATTCCACTCACCTCCCCAAACATTTCTTAAGAAATCACTGGGTATAAATTACTTTGCTGCCTCCTATGGAAAATTCAAGATTTATCTCAGACAGGGTCCCTGATCTCATATTGCCTGGAGTTCTATAGAATTAAAGTGAATTTCACTTAACCCCAATTGCCCTGCCCTCCCCCGTCCAAAAAGGGAAAAAAAAAAGAATTAAAGTGACTTTTTAAAAAGCATATTATTCATATAAAAATAATTGATACTTTATTGATTACATAATTAATTAAAAGTAATTTTTTAAAGTATTTATAATAGACAAGGCATTTTCTTAGGTAAACATGATACATTCCCCAACCCAAATAATCTTTCAGTTTAACTGGGTAGATAAGATATACACACATAAAAACACATCTAATAATTCAAGGTTTTAAATGGCATATGTCTGTAGTACACATCATTTGCATTTCCTTTCAGAATTAATGAAAGGGGGCATTCAATTCTCATCTATCTCTTGGGAGCGGATGCTTTTGTTTTATTTCAGCTGATTATTTTCCCACTTCCTTTCTGCTTGAGTTCATCACCCAGAAATACCTTGAGAAGGTCAAATGCAAATGTTTCTATCAATTGTTCTGAAGTGCCAACCTTAAAGCTCCGTGCAAACGTGAGTAATGATGAGGATGATGATGATGATCATAAAGAGAAACAGCTTCATCATGAAGCTGCTAGGTATGGGCTAAAATCTCAATTTTAATACATGGTAGCTATGTGACCTTGGTCAAGTCAGTTTTCTGAGTTTCACTTTTCCTTGTCTATAGAAATAGAAGATAGTTATACTATGTAACTCACAGTTTTGTTGGAAACAAAGTTCTTTGTAAACTGTTTTTTTTTTTTAAGGCCATATAATATGTGGATGAGGGAGCCTCATACAGCAGAAGGAGCCCTAGGAATCAGGAGACCTGGAAGATGGTCCCAACTTCACATAAACTAGTTTCATCACCTTGGACAAGTCACATGATCTCTCTGTGCCTCAATTCTTTTATCTATGAAATGAAAAATCTGAAATACAAAAATTCTATGAATAGCAAGAAATCTTGCCAAGAGGAAGAAACTGGAACTTTGAAGCTGATCTTTTGGGATCTTATTTCTCAAAAGCAAGATTATATTCTATCATATTCCAAACCTTACCTCAAAACTGAATTCCTCTATAAGTCTTTCTTTTATCTTTGTGGGATCTAGAAAACCGAAATAATTTTAGCCATTTTCTAAGAAGGTACTGAACGGTTATTTGTAGAAGGAAAGAAAGAAGGAAGGAAGGAAGGAAGAAAGGAAGGATGAGAAGAAGGAAGGAAATAAGAAGGGAGGGAGAGAGGGAGATAGAGGGAAAGGCGAGAGGAAAGAGGAAAGAAAGGAGGGAGAGAAGGAGAAAGGGTGAGAAGGAATGAGAAAAAGGAAGGAGGGAAGGGAGGAGAAAGGTAGAGAAAGAATGAGGAAAGGAAGGAAAGGAAGAAGAAAGGAAGGAGGGAGGGAAGAGGGAAGAAAGGAAAAATGAATTGAAACATACTTTTCCCTACCTTTTTTTTTTCTTAGACTTGGACACAGTCATTCATTTATGTTTGTCTAAAATCAGGTTTGTTTCAGAGGATTTAGTTTTTGTAGGCCATTTTATCATTGTACTCTGTAGCTTCTGTAGCTTGCTTCATGTATCAAAGTAGATTTGAATGTAAGGTATTTTGGAAATAAGAATATTTTAATTTACTTAAGTATCCATATCTATATCTATATTTATTTCTGTCTATCTCTATCTCTCTATCTCTATCCCTATCTCCATCTCCATCTCCATCTCCATCTCCATCTCCATCTCCATCTCCATCTCCATCTCTCTCTCTCTCTCTCTCTCTCTCTCTCTCTCTCTTTCTCTCTCTAAATCTATATCTATATCTGTAGTCACTAACCAAAGAAAGTAGTAGAATGACAATAAGAACTGAACACTACTGTGATGCTCCCTTCAGAAGTCCATATGTCCCAGAAGTGAGTAAACAAAAAAAAATTCCTATGAGAAAACCTTATTATCATTGCAGAGATGCATCTAGACACAAATCCAGGAGAGGAGAACAAATGAGAGAGAGACATGGAGACAGAGACAGACAGAGAGACAGAAAGACATAGAGAGACAAAGACAGATTAGTTCCAACGCTAGTTAAAATTATGAGAAGAATCGGAGCGAGAGTTTCTTTTATTTTACCAAAATAATAAACAAATAAATCATATAAATGAAACGAGAACAGTAGAGGCAAGGAAGGGAAAAGAAATTAGAGCTATGAGGAAAAAAAAATCCATAAATTGGATTGAAAACTAGCAACTTACTACAAGAAGTACAGATTATTATCCAAACAAGAGACTCCTGGAAACTGTGAATGGATTATACTGAAGTTAATGGGTCCATGAGACAATTAGAACTATTAAAACAAAGTCAAAAGATTGAAAAAAAAATAGAAGGAAGTACTAATTATGGCAGTAGCAAAAATGAGCTTCAACAAACCAGATAAATGGAAAACTACCATATGCTAAAAGGTAGCACAGACTAATAATACCATACACACACACACACACACACACGTGCAGAGCTACTCTGCGTGTGTGTATGTGTGAAATTACATCTAAGTAAAGGGAAAGATAAATGAGTTAAAGGAAAAAGTAGTCAGCACAATAATGGGACAGGTGACAGAAAGGACAGATTGAATAGGAAAGACTGAAAAGCAATGCAGTATGTCAAGTACACAGAGTGAACAGAGTTCCATGGAAGAATACTCCCACAGGGGAAGAAATATGTAGCATCGATGAGCTATAATATTTTGGTATAATAATTAGCAGATTTTAAACCTAGAGGGGAATACAGTTACTATTAAGGAGCAGTTAGTTGCCTTTTCTTAGGCTTTAGGGATTTTACTTTAGATGAAAATACTGAGTTTAGTCACAATGACTCTGAGACATCAGTTAGGGAAAATTAGTAATACCTAGGCAGAGGCTAGGCTTTGTGCTTTGCTTCATGTTTACGTCCATGCATAGCTCATCCTTGGCCTCTTTGTGATTCAGACAAAATTCTGTTAATTAGAAATATGGGGATAAAGAAACAGCAGATTGTATTATAGTGTTAGTGTGTGTGAAGAGTAAGGAATCAGGGGGGAAGTTGGGGAAAAGGTTGATCATGATACCCATATAGCTCAAGGACATTACTTTATATATTTCTTCAGGGCCTCAACTCAGTACTTCCTTTGCTCCAACTTCTGAAATCTAGCAGTTCAGAATCTTTTCTTCCTCATTTTTGTGTAACCTTCTTCCTTTTATACAAAGTGCTTAAGGCATAACCAGTTTCTTACACTATGGCTTTGATTGATTCTAGGAGGTACACAAGTCCTATTCATACTCAGTTCTAATTGTTTGATGCAATTAATATATGTCTATATATCTAATATATAATATTATTATATATCATATATTATTTTATTATATAATATATAATAATGCAATAAATATGTATATATGTATGTGTACACACACACACACACACACACACACACACACACATACACACACACACACTTTTTTGTACCTAGACAGACACCACAGCCAAGTGGGTTGATTTCAATACCACTCTTATAAAGATATGGGGACCTCATGAGGTTTGTAAGTTGGGAGTGGTTGGTGTATTCATTCTGAGGCCACTTCCTCTAAGAGAGTGCTGAGCCTTCATGTATAATATTCTTGCCCAAGAGAAGGGAATATATGAGTCCCAAAGGACTATTGGCATATACTGAGAAGGATCACATGGAGGGCAAGGTGTAGAACTGAAGCATTGAACATGGGTTGATTTGTATCATGTATCTCTGCTTTTATCCGTCATTACCTCGAGAATGGATACTTCTAATATTGAGACCCAGCAGGAAAAAAAGAGAGATGATGCAAAAGACTTATTAAGGCAGTAACAGAAATTGGCTAGAAGAGGTAACGCAAATGATATATTTCAGTAGTTATAAAATGGTCAGGAATAGAGAGATATTTTTAAAAGGAATTAGTAAGGGTATAGCCCCTAAATCACACACACACACACACACACACACACACACACACACACACACACACACACACACCCCAATTCGGAACAGAACGACTGGAAGAGAAGAGAAATAATGAAAAGAAAGAGTAAAGAAAAAAAACTTTACAGATAAAAAGCAAAATAACACATACATGAATTTGTAAGGGTTGAGAAGAGTTAAGAATGCTAGACTTGCAGTCAAGAAGACCTGAGTTCAAATTTGACCTCAGGTGTTTATTAGACATTTGACCCTAAAACACTCACTTTCCCATTCCCATCTGTAAAATGGGATAATCATAGCGCTTACCTCACAAGGTCGCTGTGAAGATGAATTGAGACACCACGTGTAATGCTCTGCAAACCTTAAAGTGCTACATAGGTGCTTTTATTATTGTTAATACTAATTCTCACAGTTATGATAACTCTAGAAAGGTTTGATTTCGAGTTTTGAGTTCTTAGTATGATGCATTTAGCATCGTAAGGTTTCTGAGAGTTTTTGGTAGGCGACATCTGATACATTATGCACTCTAAAGTTCTTTTCAATCAAGGCATTAAAGGCCAAGATGAAAGGTGCTCCTGCCACTGCTGTTGACTAAGAGACATTACAGAGATATCTAGCACTATTTGCTGTTGAGAAAAAGATAGCAAAGTTTTGAGATGACTCTCAACAGATGAATGCGTTTACAATTTGACGAAGATAAAGCATTTCCCATTTTGAAAATCAGGTGGGCTACACTTAGACTTTATCCTGGGATATTCAGAGTTAAATGAGAGAAATGTTTTAACAAGAACTGGGGCCAGTGAAGACGAGCTGAATGAATCAGTGATTTCCAGTGAGAGTAGAAATCTAAATTATAATAGTCAGTTCCCTCTTCCTCTGTTTTTCCTTTCATTCAAACCCACAGTTGCAAAGAAAGCAGCCAGACTTGACCAAGCTCACGTTTTCTTTGGTTACATGAATGTTGATTACACCAATAAAATATTTTAGTAACAATTAAAAAAACAAAAAAATGAATTGTCCAAACTGCCTGCTGGTTCCAATCTGTCAATATGGCAATTATGGGTGACTTGATTCATGTATATGTAGGTGTCCAGGCTGTTAATAGCTTTCCTCTTACTTTCTTTCCTGGCTATTCATATAAATGTTCTTCCCAGTTTATGTCACAGAGAAAGGATTTCTGGAGTCTGAAGTCACATAGCCTGCTGGGGCATTGAGGAAAGGGCATAGATTTAAAAACAGAAGAGGCCTTAGAGGCCATCTAGTCCAGCATGAAGGAAAAACAGCCTTATTATCAGAATATTCTTTTTCACTGAACTGTCATTCTTTTTACTGCAAACTAAATAGACAAAATCCGAATGAAATGTGCCCTACCCCCCAAAAAAATTCTGCCGTGGACACAAAACCTAGGCTGAATACACAAAGCCCTGCTGTGCATCACTCTTTGGCTGAACACAGTTCTACAATGTTGTACCCAACACACAAATAGGGATTTTCCTACCAACTTCTTGTTAGACTAAATTTCAATTGTCCATTCAAATGCTGCAAAAGACTGCTAATTGGCTCTGTATGCTAGGCAGTCCTGAAAATGCTCCCTCAACCTAGGAAGCTGAAGTTCCTATGAGCAAGCAATCTTTGTTGACATTATAATAAATTTCCTTTCTTTTCACTTTGTATACACACTTTATTTGGCCTTGTTTGGTCTTAGATCTATTATCAGCGAAATTCTTTCCTGGGCTAAGAAAACGCTTTTACCACAAGAATCTGTATTTTTTAAAACACAATAAAAGGGATCCTCACACTGGGAAAAAAAAAGTTAAAAAAGTGGAAGATAAAAGACATAGGACAGTGGCGGACAGGGAGGGAGACATGTTGGTGCAGTAAGTTGTAGGATTATTGACAAGGCATCATGGAAATAGATTGACTCACCTCTTCTAGGGACTTTGGCAGAGTTGAGAGTTGATTTATGTTTTAAGGACTGAACTGAGGTCAGGGAGTGGGAATAATGTTGGAAAAGCAATTGATGATGCTGTTGAGAAGATGGCCAGAGATTAGGGAGCAAAGTAGAGTATGACTGAGAACTGCTTGAAGTAGTTGGCCAGGTGCAAAAGCAGCAATGGGGACGGCAGGTAGAGGTTACAAAGATGAAAGGGTTCAAACTTCCAGAATAATGTCTCTGGTCTTGTTCACAGTAACTTTTCAGATTGCTGAGATAACAACCTTGAAATAAATGGGAAACAGGACCAATTCATTGCGAAACAAGACCTGGTAGGAGAAGATGCAGCCAGAAGGAGAAGAAATTGTGGAGAGGAAGTTCTAGCCTCCTTTTATCACCAGCTGCATAACAATGGGCAAATCATTCAACCTCAACATTTTAGGATTTGCAGATCAAGGGCAATGTGGGGAAAATTCACACAAGAAAGTTTCTAGCCCTGGAAATGAAATGAATCACAACTTCAGACCAGAAACAACAACAAAAACAGTTACAGGGTGGGACAAGCGCACCTAGGCGGTGAAGTGGATAGAGTGCCTGACCTGGAGCCAGAAGGACCTGAGTTCCAATTTAGCCTCAGACACTTACTAGCTGCATGACCCTAGGCAAGTCACTTCACCCCATTTGCCTCAGTTCCTCAGCTATAAAGATGAGCTGGAAAAGGAAATGGCAAACCACTCCAGCATCTTTGCCAAGAAAACTCCAAAGAGAGTCACGGAGAGTTTGAAACCACCCAAGAAGGCATGAAGAGGAGGAAGGGTAGGAGGAGGAGGAGGGATTTATGAATGACCTACCATGTACCAAGCACACTGCTAAGTGCTTTAAAATATCATCTCATTTGATCCTCATAACAACACTGTGAGATAGGAGCTTTTACTGTTCTTATTTTACAGGTGAGGAAACAAAAGCCAGAGGAGGTAAAAGGACTTGCCCAGGGTCACAGAGCAGGAAGTGTCTGCATCTGGGTTTAAACTTGGGTCTTTCTAACTCTTGACTGAGTACTCTATGCACTTTGCCCCCTAGCTGTCTCTGGATTATGATGAGGGAAATACTTTAGCTATATTCATGTATTTTATTATTTTAATATCATTTTATACTTGCACAGCACTCTTAACTTTGCAAAATTCTTCTATATCCATTATCTTGTTTGCTACCCATTAAAATCCTGTGAGATAGTACAAGGAAATTACCTTAGGCGACTTTCCTGGTTGAGACCAGGAGTCTTAATGGAGACAGGCTGGAGTTTCCTTTGATATATAAAGGCCTGCCCAGGCTTCCTCTGGTTCAAAGGGTCAGAGGAACAGCTATTGTTTCACCCCAGGTTCTATAAATTTTACTGGGGCAGAAGTAAAAGGGGGAAAGTTACAGAGCTATTTGGGCTTCCATGAATAAGTAAATGGAAAACCAGGGAAGGAGAAAAGATCAAGGCCTTCTTCTATTTGCTTGTACTTTGAAGACAATAACTCCTACTGCTAGAATCCATTAAAGCAATTTGTAGCCCCCTCTTTGTTAAGGCCTTCTTTTGTGGCTAGTTACTTTGTCTGGGGGAGGGCTACTTGTTTTTTCTCTTTTCCCAAATGTAGCTGCCAAAAGGAGAGGTTGGCGAGTGGTTTCAAGGGCTCAGGGAGAGGGACAGTCTCAGTGTATGTCAAAGGGAGGCCTGTTCAACCTAAAGACAGAAGCAAATGCCCAGAAGGGCACATGGGAGCGTGAAATGCTGCCACAGGTGGGTGTGACATCTGGTAAGAGATAACCCCACAGTGGGCGGGCTGGACAGATAACGTGGGCCCTATTTTGCATTAGGAAATGGAGGCATTTAAATTGCATGGCTGGCCTAAGGTCTCAGCTATTTAGCAGCAGAACCCCAGTCAAATAGATCTGGTATTTACCCACAAGTATAAATTACCTTCCCCTCTCCATGATAAAATAATCAGTCACTAAGCATGTACTTACTTTATGACGGGAACTGAAGATGAGAGAGGGAGAGAGAGAGAGAGAGACAGAGAGAGAGACAGAGACACAGAGATAGAGACAGAGACACAGAGATAGAGAGAGACAGAGACACAGAGATAGAGAGACACATAGAGACAGAGAGAGACAGAGACAGAGAGAGAAACAGAGACACAGAGATAGAGAGAGAGAGACAGAGACAGATAGACACAGAGAGAGATAGAGATGGACACAGAGAGAGACAGAGACAGACAGAGACAGAGAGACAGAGACAGAGAGACAGAATTAGAGAGAGAGACAGACAGAGACAGAGAGAGACAGAGACAGAGAGCCACAGAGAGATAGAGTGTGAGAGAGAGAAAGGCAGAGACAGGGAGATAGAGACAGAGACAGAAAGACAAAGAGAGACAGAGAAACAGAGAGAGACAGAGAGACTGTAAGAGATGTGTGTGTATATGTGTGTGTGTGTGCGTGAGAGAGAGAGAAAGAGAGAGACTAAAAAAATTGCATTCTGCAGGGGGAGACAATGCACACACATAAACAAAAACGGATTAAATACAAAATAAATAGAAGATAGTTAAAGACAAGCAGGAAGAAATTGTCCTGTGATATGAAATATCAAAGTAAGCGAGGTTAAGGAACAGAAAATGTACATAATCAAATTGCAAATTAGCATATTCTACTGAAAATGGGGAGCAAGAGCAGGCGGTGGGAAGAGAGTAAAAGAGAATGCAAGCTGGGGAGCAGAAAGACCTCAGGGAAGAAAATGCAGAGAGACAGACCCGGCCCGGCC
>JAQQSU010002929.1:0-14527 GCA_028627135.1 Pseudochirops cupreus
CGTAGCCGAGCTGACTTTAGTGGGAAGTATCTTTGTGTGCGTTCTGGAGTTCTAGGATTGGTTTAGAGTCCTATTTTATGGGTATTTTGGGGTGGCTATGTGAGAGCTGCGATGTGTTGCTGCTGTTACGCCACCATCTTGGCTCCGCCCCCGAGCTCATAAAATTTGATAGAGAAGTGATTTTCATTCTATTCTTCTTTAAGAGAAGAAAACTTGAAATGCCATTGTTGTATTGTTAAAAGAATACTGGATCTGGAGATAGGGGACTTTATCTGGAGCTCAAACCCTGACATTTATAAACTGTATAATATCAACAAGTCACAGTCCCTTTGAACTTGCTTAGTGTTAAGTTCCTGCTGAATGACTGGATCTGCCCATGGTCCTGAATATAATTCTCAGTCTGATAGGAACTCTTCTTGGTATTAAATCAAGACCAATTTTGATGCATACTCTCCATCATGATAGTGTTAGTTACCAATCAAATGTCAGTTGTCTTGGGTAATTTATCAATAGCCCAACTCTCCAGAAGGGAGATGTGTCCTTGAATGAATACCAGATTTTGGTCCTCAGATCTTGGCTTACCTGCTACTTTAAACCTTACTTCTCTCTGTGGCCCAACTCTCAGTTTACTTTGCCTATTGAAGTTAACAAGATGGTCTTGAAAGCCTTTTGCCTCAGTTCTACCAACTTTTCTCAGGGTAGACATGTACCTGTCTAACCACACTTATCAACCAAACCCTGTATAGATGCATGTATGTGTGTGTATGTATGTGTATAGGTGTATACATGTGTGCATGTATATATAACACACTACTGTGACTTATAATCTGCCTAATAGTATCTTTCATATTGTTCAATGTTCCACATTGTTGAGTTAATTAACTTAACAAACATTTATTAAGTGTCTATACTGTGCAATTTATTGTCACAGGGGTGGGAAGAGACAGAAATATGAAGGCATAGCTCCAAGTTTCAAAGAGATTACAATCTTATAGAGGAGGTAAGACACAGAGATAGATTTAATATAATGTGATTTAGAATGTCTTAAGAACATAAGTAAAGTGAAACATGAAAGAATCTGAGACCCTTTTGGCCTATCTTGATATCATATCTCCTGAGGAAAAAATTACTCCAATTTCTATTTTAAAATAGAACTAAATATTTAATTATCTCTTCACATATCTTGATATTCACAGTTTGGTATAACTGTAACTCTTAAGTTGCTTTTGTATCTTTTAATATTTAAATGTGTTTCTCTAAAGAAATGAAACATTATGACCACAGAGATAGCTTAGCAATAGTATCCTCATATCCAGATATACCCTACTCACATAGCTAATATCTTTTAAGTGTCTCTATGGCAGGGAGATGTTCACCATCATGTGAGTATTTCTTTTGATCTTGGGATCACAAATTACAACTTGGACTTAGGTCACCATTGCTACTCAGCTATATTTATTGAATTAGAAAGATAAGCAAGGGATAGAGATAAGATTAAGAGATAATTAAATGAAGCAAATTGATAGTGTTAGGTTCCTCTCCATTTAGGAATATCAGAACATTTTCATATTTTAAGTAAATTCAAATATAGAAATTACTCTCAGATTCAAGAGTGCTAATTAGCTTCCTTGGACAACTGCATTTCATAGCAAGAAACCAACAGAGACTACATAATCTTTGCTTTTTCTTCCCATATTGACACTCTCCTTTCTTTCCTTCCACAAACACCACATTTCTGAAGCACAAGAAGCAGTTTGCTCAGTTATTTAATTAGATAGTATGCCAACGTTTAAAAGTGACTGAAAAATAAGGTAACAGACTTGGTTATGCAAGGAAAATCCAAAATAGCATCAGTTCCTGAAGATTTAAATATAATTACCTTAGAAGATCAGGCTGTGTTATGACAGGATGAAACTTAATGTAAGTAAGCACTATGTAATCAGCATTGGGAGGGAATAGATTAGTTTTGGTCTACAAAGGACTTAGATTTCTCTTCATGAATTTTTATCTGTGGATTTCCATCCACATAATTTCATACAGTCATCTAATTTCTTTTGAAATTCATTCAATTCAAAAATATTTAATTTTGAACTATGCACTGGAAATACAAAGATTAAACCAAGTCACTGACCACAATGAATTTACAATCTAACAAACATTTCCAAGAATAGAATGGGTTGTCTCAGGAGGTAGGTCACTCTCCACTTCTTGAAATTTTCAAGCAGAGGATTAATGAAAGCTTGTTGGGGAAATTATAGAGGAAAGTTTTGTTCAAGTAAAGACCAAACTAGACAACTTCCAAGGTTCTTGCTAACCCTGAGAATCTGATTGATTGTGTAGATAGATAGATAGATAGATAGATAGATAGATATAGAAATAGACATGTGTGCATACATACATACACCAGGAGCACTTATCTCTTTGAATTCAAATCTGGTCTCAGATGCTTACTAGCTCTGTGACCCTAGGCAAGTCCTTTAACCCTTTTGCTTCAGTTTCTCACACATAAAATTAGTTGGAGAAGGAAATGGCCAGTTACTCTAGAATCTTTTCCAAAGAGACCTCAAATGGGATCACAAAGATTCAGCCACCACTGAAAAATGACTGAACAATAATGTGTACGAATGGGGGAGAGAAGGGAGAGAGAGAGAGAGAGAGAGAGAGAGAGAGAGAGAGAGAGAGAGAGAGAGAGAGAACAAGAACATAAGGGATAGCAAGTGAAAACCGGAGAGAACCAGAGACAAAGAAATAAAGACTAGAGAGATTAAATTGTGTCTCAATTTTAAAAGAATTAAACAAATTAGAAATTTTAAATAAAATATTAGATTTTAAGAAATCCTCTCATATTTTTAAGACTTTTAAAAATGTTTGTTAGGTATAGCCTTTGGAATATAACAAGTAACCATAGAGACTTCCTTATCTGAAAATTTGACAGTATCAAAACAGGTAATGATAAAGGATGGTATTTATATATCACTTTAAGGTTTATGAAGATTTTTTTTTAACCTTTGCCTCACAAATGAGTAAATTGACGATGAAAGAGGCTAGGGAATGCATCCAGGTTCATACAACTAGTAAATTCCCATTGTGGATTCAAGCCTCTGTCTTCCTAACTCAGAGTCTAGCTCTCCAACCAAAAGGTGATTCTGATTCTGGGTGTTCAACAGCAGGAAAGGTTGATAACTTCTCATATGAAATATAGGATCTTTTCTGAAAAAAATAATTTCTTATCTACCCAACTTATAACCTCCTAGTGAAAATATATAGGGAGAAAAGAGTAACAGCTTCAATATACCTAGGGAATGGATTATGGATTCATAGATACAGAATTAGAAGGAACTTCAGTATCCATCTACATCAATCCCCTTATTTTACAGGTGAGGAAAACAGGGTTCAGAGATGTTAAGTAACTTGCCTAGGGTCACAGCCAGTAAGTGTCAGATGTGGAATTTGAACTCAAGTCCTTATCTCTTCTGCGCCACCCATACTATCTACTTTACCACAGTTCCTGCTAAAGGTTTCTGCCAAAAGTTTATTTTGGCCTATCGTTTGAGAATGTATGAATGAGTGAGGGAATGAATTGGATGGATGAATGAATGAATGAATCAAGCATTGGTTAAGGACTTACAATGTACAAAGCACTATGCTAAGTTCACAGAATAGAAATAGAAAGGTAAGATAGTCCATGCTGTCATTCTAATGAGAGGAATTCACCTTCTAATAGGAGAAAGAATACATGTAGAAGGTTTCAGCCTCAAGTTGGGTTGATTCCATGGTCCTTATGTTAAATTAGTAAAGTAAATGGTAGTGTTTCTCATTTAATGTCATTTCCACTGATAAAATCATATCAATTTCTCATATTGAACCATTTGACAGTATAAAGAACTTTGATGGCAAGAATTTTCTTTTCTGTATCCTCAGTGAATATGGCTGTCACACCTGCAAGAGCAATCACCAGGGTACATGTTATAGACTATGCTTCCAGGATGGTGGCTAAGGGTTCTGGGCTAGAAGCATTGTCATTCAGGAGACTCGTGGATTTAGAGTCCTAGACTGTCTTCATTAGGGTCTGTGGAGACATAGTGGTCAGGGTGGTGGTGGTGGTAGTGGCATTCTGACTTCAGAGAAGGAAAGGAAGGAGATAAATGTCAAAATGTTCACTTTTGAAAAAATTATCATGAAACAATACACCACAGTGCCCCATAGCTTGGACAGCATGGGCTACAATGGGAAGATTCTACTGCCTTCCTTCTGATTCTGATAGAAAGCATGATGCTTTCTATCCCCTTTGTTAAAATGGCTATGGTCATGAACTTGGGGTATATGGAGCTGTTCACAGGCCATGTTAATTGGATGACACAGTTTGTCTCATGATCACTTGAAATTCCAGGTCATGGCGTTGAAAAACAAATCACAATATGGTATGATTAATATTTTTAATAGCATATAATTCTTTGTAGTTTAAAAATAAAATTCCCCTCACAGAGGTATTCTCACACCCTCATTTGCATCTTTAAAAATAAACTCATGTTTTTTCTTTTTTAATGTACCCAAAACACCCATCAGGATCATTTAACACCAAAAATGTAAGATTTTTTTTAAAAAACAGGAACACAACACATATTTTGACTCCCACATAATAATACAGCAAAATTCAGTAACATCTGCATATTTTCTTTCTATACAAATTGCAGTGTTAGTCTGAAGTTAATTATATGAAACTGATTTTTTACTCAAGTACAACTTTTCCATATTACATTTAGTCTATCTAATTGCTACCTTGAATAATAAATTGTTTCTCAGCTAGAATGTATTGTTTAGTGTTGCTAATGAAATGATTTTAATGTTAAGCTTAACTATTAGGAGCAATCTTTTTTTGTTGTATATTTTAAAAGTAGCTCTTCATTGTCAAATAGTAAATAACCCACTGGTTATTTTCCTTAGTCTATCTTCAGTATAAGGAGTTTATAGAGAAGTACAGCAATAATTGACAGAAAATATTCTGCAAATATAACTCTGCCACATATAAATGTGCAGCCACAGCATTTTCTATAGCACAATATGATTTCAGCATTTACCAGCTTCTGGGGTCCTGGAACAGTGCCTACTATTTTTCTTTTTAGACCATGACCTGTGATTTCATTGGCATAGGGAACTCCTCATGGCAAAATTCCTTCTACCAATGCAGATTGGCATTTGCTCTGAAAATAGGCTTAGGGAGTTGTCTGAGATACTTGGAGAATAAATGACTTGCCCATGGCTATAGTGTGTCAGAGGCAGGATATGAATGTAGTTCTTCTTAACTTTGAAGCCTCTTGACTATCCAGTATACTACGGCCATCTAGTTTATGACAAATACTAAATAAATGTTTGAGGATAATGGAAATAAGATCTTTGAATTAGCCATTAACCTTATGAGGAAATGTGGAGAAGTGACTTTACTTACCTAATGATTAAGAAAGAGGAATTGCTGACCGAAGTTGCAGTGGGTCAGAATGGATCTGATTATCAGGATTCAGGCAAGTAGTCAACATCCAGGAAATACTCAGATATTATAAGTCAAGGCAGGAGTCTGCATCTGGCCAACTCATCTGGGTATGTGAGATGAAAGAGTTCAGAGTCTGATTCTGAGGTCAGAAAAGGTCTTTATTCTTTCTCATGAGAAAGGACTCTGCCCCTGTCATTCAAACGGCATCTGCCAGGGAGAGAGCAACAAGTAGACGCAAGCTCATGGTTATATAACCTTCTAATGCAGAAACCCAACCCCCCAACTGGCCTTCATTCTCATTGGTAGGGAGGCTGGTCCACAACCCAAACTCAGGAATCTATCTCTGAGACAAATGACCCAGAAACATGTGGGTGTTCAATGCAAGGCCAGGAAAGCAGTTTTATCCTTATTTGGTATATCTTGTGCTGAGGTGGCATTGGGGAGGGTCTCCATTACTCTAAGCTCCAGATTCCTATAAGGTCAGGTGACCTCTAAATTTAGGCCAAGTGGATACTGAAGCCACTCAGATTTGATTTTTCAGAATGGGGAAACTTCACTGCAAATTATCTCTCACACAGGCAATCAGCTACAGAGATTTTGAACCTAAGAAAGCCTCTGTATTAGACACATAGACTCATGTATGCTTTTTGCTGGGACAGTCTCAGAGTATGATCAACTTAAGGTCTGTAGTTGGGAGCAGTTGAACCAAGTCAGAGGTTAATCTATTTGAAGTGAAAACCACAGGGAAAGATGCAAAGGAAGATGATCAGTGAGATATTGCAAGGCATATTGAGCTTGTGTGCAGGATAGTTTCAAGGGGTTAGAGTTGGGTCAAGTAGAACAACTAGGAGACTATAGAGTGAGAGAGTAAAACTCAGGATTTGATTAGGAGCAGTAGCAGTAGAGAAGAATGAACAAATATGCACGTGTCAGAGAAAAATTTATTGGATTTAAGTATTAAGAAAAGAAAGGAGTCAGATATAACTGAGGTTTCAAGCCTGGGTAACTGGAGAAATTGGGATAAAATTGAAAGAAATGGGAAAGTTGGGAGTGGCAGCATATGTACCATGATGAAAGCTCTTTGTGATCTCGCTACCCAGTGGAGTACAGCCTAGAGCAGGGGTAGGGAACCATGTGAGGAATGACGGGAAAAAGTCTACGAGGATCATGTCCGTAGCTATATGAGTGGAATGGTGTATGTCTTTTTCTAATAAGAAATATATATCTTATACACACTCTTTAAAATGCATGCTAAGTAACTTCGACTTTACTTTCTGCTTCATCTTACAAAACTAATGGCAAATTATTTCTTTCTGTTCTTCTCACAGCTGAATTTTTCTTCCTCTTGTGGGGTGTTTATCTCTGCTATGCAGTGAGGACTGTCCCATCAGCATTTCATGAGCCACGTTATATGGCTGTTGCAGTTCACAATGAGCTCATTATCTCTGCTATATTCCATACAATTAGGCAAGTGATCTGTACATTGAGTACTTAACTATTTTGGTTTTCCTTTTTTTTCTGTTGTATCTTGGTTTAATTTAAATGTCAAAGAATATATATATTTCCTAATGAAAAGATTTAAGAAATGCATGTGTTATTTTTAAAGTTAAGGATTGGTTTAACTTTTCTTTCCATAGAAATGGGAAATGTGCACAATGTAGTTATAGTCTTTATTCTAACTAATCAGCTTCTCCTGATATGTTCATTCTTGCCTTCCTCTTTGAAACCTGTCTTTATTCTCTTTCTATGTTGAAAATGTATGCAAATCAATGGTTCAATATATTTAACAAACATTTTCAGGTTGATGTAGATGAACTATTGTTGTCTGTTTTCATCCATGTTCTGTATACTAGTTGAAGCCCCAAAATTTTACTTGACAAGTATTTACATACACATGTTGGTTTGTGTGCATTTGATTGCTATAGAAAAGAGCATTTTATTCAGTGTTTGAATGAACTAATGTTGCAGAATTAGGATTTATGAGCTGGACATTATATACAGTTTCATTCAGTGACACATGAATTTCTTTTATAAGAGAATGTACTCTGATTCTTCTTCTCTTAGTATTGCATGTCACTTCTATAGTGGTAGAAATAAAAGGGAGGCAGGTTGGAGCTGTTCATTGTGAAATGAATAAAGGGAGATTTCTATCAGTTATTTTCTTAGTATTTGCTCTTTGTATACAATGTTTTTATAGTAGTTCAGCATTTGAAAACAAAATGAATGCTAGCTTCAGTTTGGGATTCCAAGTGAATCTGTTGCAAACTTCCTAAAAGCTCACACTTTTTTACTTTGGAGGACAGAAAGTGATGGTGAAAAAAAAATTTCTTTCCCATTGTTTGAAATACCTTAAAGATAAAGAAATAACTGAAAAGGAAGCAAGTTTAAAAATGAAGGTTCTTAGGCATAGCATCAGACTTTTAGACAGAGAAGTGACTTGAGAGGCCATCTGGTATACAACTTTCTCATTTTACAAATAAGGAAACTGAGGCTTAGACATCTTAGATGACTTGCCGTAGTCCCACAGACAGTGTCAGAAGCCAGATCTGAACCCAAATATACAAGTTAATGGGCAAAAGGTCAAGAGCTCCATGCCCTTGATAATCTCTAAGGCTCCCTCTAGCTCTAAGAATCTGTGAAATGTGTTTTTTTCAAGGCCGATAGTTGTGCTCCCTTGACTTGCCTCTGAGGCTTTTACTGTATAGCACCAAAAATGACTCACTAATTCCATTAAAAAACAAAATTTTGGTCAATCTAATTACATGAGATGTAAACAAAACTACCAATTGAAAGAATTTTTCTTTTTCTAACCAATGACTTGCTGTCCAATACAACAGACATTTATCATATGCCTATTATGTACAAGGCAGCTAAGTGGTGCAGTGACTAGAGTGGTAGGCCTGGAATCAGGAATACCTAAGTTCAAATCTAATCTCAGACACTTACTAGATGTATGACCCTGGAAAGTCACTTCATCTATCTTTGCCTTATCTGTAAAATAGGCATAATGATAGTATCTACCTCATGGGATTATTGTGAGAAACAATTTAGGTAATAATTATGAAGTGCTTAGCAACAGTGGCTGACACATAGTAAGCTAACATATAAATGTCAGCTATTGCCAACTATTGTTTTTAAAGTACTCTACTAGGTGGTGGAGGTTCATTCAAAGATTAAAATTCCTCAGTCCCTACCCTTGCAGAACTTGGCTAGACCTCACTTGTCTTTCCCAGCTTTTGCTCACTTGCTCAAGTCCTTTGATCCCTTTACAATTAATTAATATTTTTTAAATGTGTTTCAGGCCTGTTAGACCCATAAGGTCATTTGTCCTCCAATGAACAGTACAGATAACACATCTTCCCAGTCCCTGCCAGGGAGAGCTGTATCCGTGGTCCAAACATGAAGCACTAAATAGGCAAAGGGAAAGTCAGATATTTGCTTTGACAAATCTACATCAAGTGAAGGAAAGTGCTCTGCATTTATGACTCTTAATTTAACTGAATTAATGTTAAAGGCTTATTGGCTCAGATCTCAGGCTAGATGCCTCAGAGATTCACTCACTGAAGCACTGAATTAGTTACTCTCATATTAGAAACATACATTCCCATATAATATCGGTTTTATACATAGTGCCCAGCACATAGAAGGTCTTTTATAAATGCTTATTGCTTGAGGCTTTTTCATGGGGTCATAGATTTCAATCTAGAATGAAGCTTAGAGATCATTGAGTTCTTTTTCACTTTGTGTTACACATAAGGAAATAGGATCATGAAAGTTAAATGACTTGCCTAATGCCATTCATAAGAAGACAAGTCAGTCTAAACAATTAAAGGTATTTCACACAAAAAATAAATACATTGATTTTATTTACATTATATGTTATAGATGAAAGACAATCATAATTTAAGAAAATGAGTATACACATGTGAGTTTAGGAAGGCATTTTTATCATGTGGCTTGCTATACTACTCAAGACTATATCTGTATTTTCTGTGAAGTCCTAGAGTAGAAAGCAGATAGCAAAAATAACTTAAGCCTGTCATACCATCTGAGTCATCTTTTCTGAAGATTAAATGTGACTGAATGGTGTTTCTAATATAATGGACACAACTTCACTTTCTATCAATATAACCAACATTTGTATTCCTTTGGGGTCTGTTTTAAAACTCATTACTATGATTAGGTATTCTGATCTCAAATCTTATATGATTTTCTCCTATTCAAAATTTGTAATACATGGGAAGAGAGACAAACCTGGATCAATTTTCTTATTTCAGAAGGAAAGGAGAAAACCGTAACACACTCTTCCCTGCTTTCTCTATACATCCTGTTCTCTGAAGCATTGACCCTACTTAACTTTGGGAAGGCTGGCAGATCCATTCTTCTTCCCTATTTCTTTACCGCCCTAGCTAACCATTTCTATAATTCAAGCTGTCAGTCAAACCTGGGGTAGGATGAACTGAAGGCCTTTAGCAAATCTTTGCAGCATAGCTAGGAAAAGGAACCACAGACATTCATGACAGGAGTCAATCTGGACTTGGAATTCTTCTAAGTAGACTTTGCAGTCTTCAAAGCCCAATTGCCATCAACAGGAGACTTGTCTTATAGTATTATTTGGTTACAATAATGATACTTGTGGGAAATTATCCTTTTTAAGATTTATGACCTAGTGTATTATTAAGAATCACATGCATATACATATATTTATATGGATATGCATTTTCCTCAAAGAAATTAATTTTTAGTTCCATTGCTTTGCAAAGTTAGAGAATATCTTGAACCATCAGGGTTTAAGAATTTAACTGTAGTCTCATTGCCATTAGTGTCAGAAATCTTATCAGCTAGACCTCCAACATGACTAGGTATCTAAGTGGTACAATGAATAGAGCCCGGACCTGGAGTTAGAAAAATCTGGAACTCAAATTCTACTTGAGACACTTACTGTGTGACCCTGGGCAAGTCACTTCCCTCCTATGTGCTTCACTTTCCCATCTGTACAAATGGAATAAATAATAGCAATAAACTACCAGAGTTGTTAAAAGAATAAAATTAGATATTGGTAAAGCACGTGGCAAACCTTGAATCTCAATATAAATTGGTAAATACTATTATGAATATGGAAGTCAAATTTCAGCAGCTTTAGCATTGTACATTATTGACAGTTTTTATTCCCAAATATAAATCCAGTGCCATGGCAGCCTAATGTAGTAGATAGAGGACTGGCCTCAGATAAACATGGGAATAAATTCAATATCTGACACCTACTAGCTATGGAAATATCAATAAGTTTTGTAACATCTCAGTAACCCAGGCAATTCTCTAAGATTATAAACTGCGGACAAGTTTCAAGTCTGTCTTCACTGGGAGAGGGAATTTCTGTACAAGTTGTTCCCTACTCTAATGAAATCTCAATGATATCAGTATTTCCCCAATGACATCAATAGAGGGTATGGCTTCCAAAGAATGATTTGCATTATGCTGTTTTGTAAAGCAATCTTACTCAGCAGATTCACATGGTAATAGTACATAGTAAGAAGGAACTCTTCTCTGCATGGAGCAAAATAAATATTCAGTCTGGTTTGGGTCATGTGACCTTGATTTCATGAAGCATGGGGACAATGGTCATTTGATGACTTTTTATTGATATACCACATTTTTTGTACTGTATTTTCTGCTTTATTGTAGACTCAATGTATTATCTAGACTTCAGCCAATATACCTGAGAGAATATTGTTCACTTAATCTGGGGTATTGAGTTCCAAATATAGCATGCTCTTACCTAGAAAAATATATAATTTGATGAAAATTTATTACTGATGGTTGTGATTATGATCCATTTAAATTTCTCCAGCCATTATTCATTATTAGTAAAAAAAAAAAGCCACACTTTTCATGGGTTGGGGACAAAGAAGGATATTATGATAATGGTTCTTTGTTCCTTTTGATTCGATGACATACATGTTTGTTCTTGGATGCTAATATCATCACTACTGAGGGGATGAGTTGCATTTTCCTAAACATTTAAAGGAGTTATTGAAGAGTCATAACAGGTGGAGCAATGAAGCCTTTGCCATAGGCTGCCAAAATTTGAAGAACACAAAAATTTAATATCTGTACTTGTCTCATGTATGCTAATATAAAGAATTCCTGCCTCCATGTAGCTCAATTTCTTTGAATTATTCCTTGTATTGTGTTCATTTCATGAATTTCAAAGTCAGTTTGGTGTGATGGAAAGTATGCTCAACTGAGTTGACTGAGCTTGGAATCACTAGAGCTGAGTTTGAAGCCCAGCTCTGTCACTGTGTCATGTTGGGCAAGGCCCTTCCTCTCTCTTGCCTTCAGTATCTTCATCTATAAAATGTGGGAGTTGGACTAGGGGGCTTGTTGGGTCCCTTCCAGCTCTAGAGCTAAGATCCTATCATCACATGAGGGCAAGATAAGGCTACTTACCCTGAAAATATTTTTGGTTTTTTTCCCTAAGTGCCCAAATTGATAGCTGGCACTCTCTATCATGAAAAAGAATACCTAGTAGCCAAGAAGACAGTCAGAATTTTGTTACTTCCAGCCTTCTTGAATAAATGGGGATGTAGATAGAACTATTAAAAGGGGAAGTGCAATGACAAAATTAAAATTATTAAAACTATCCTGATTTTACTTAGGTATGGCAATAGGCTTTAGTAATCAGCTTTACTGTTGATTTAACTTGAGAATTTCCCCAAATTTGTGTAACAAGTACTGCACACAAGCCAATGTCTCTAGTAGGTCTTTCCTGGATCATAATTGCACATATTTCTGGGGGAGAAATCTGTTTTAAATATTTAAATTGATATGCACACCTGGTTAACTGAAATACTCAAAATCCCATTAAATATGGACTTTAAAAAAAACATGCAAATTGCAAACCAGTAGTACATCCATTCATCCATTACATTGGTTGCCATTTAAATCTTGGGAAACACACAAATGCAGATAACCACCAGCTCTCTCTCTGCTTTATTCTGATTAGCATTTTTCAATGACTTTAATTTAGTAAAGAATATTTTAATCAAAGAGTTATTTGGATTTGCTTTATTCTAAAATTGGCCATCCTTGAAAGCCTCTCATTTTGGAGTTTCTGAAACCACTAGTTAATAATACATAATTCGTTTGGATTCTCTTTTGTTCCCCACCTTCACTTTGCAGATGTAAGTGAAGCATAATGTAATAACATCTTCTGGAAAGTTAATGGCAAATTACAATATGAATTCATTATTTTTTTTAAAGTAAGAAATAATTAATGAGTAAAATATCCTGATTTCCTATATTTTTAAAAAAAATCTGCAATGTGCTCATGTGTTTTTTCTTTAACTTTTTGTCATTTTAAGAAGGGAAATTGCACATCAGAATCTTCATTAAGTAGACTCCAACATGAATTGAATTTTATAGACCAGATAGAGAGGAAAAGGTCATGAAATGCTTGGCTTCTTGAGTCCCAGCCTTGGTGATTGCTAACTTTATGTATTCTCATTTCAGATTTGTTCTTGCTTCAAAACTTCAGTCTGACTGGATGCTGATGCTATTTTTTGCACATACCCATTTGACTGTGACAGTCACCATTGGGTTACTTTTGATTCCAAAGGTATTTTTCTAACTTCTCTTTCTCTGGCAAAACAGGGCATTCATTGCTTTGAAGGAACTTAGAATGGTTTCTTTTCATTAAAATGTAGCACTAGGGGTGGGAGGGGAGCTGTAATATTTTGTGGATTACTTCTAAAAGTCTCATCACTATAAACCAGAGACCTGACTACATTTGAACTTACCAAATATTAAAATGATTCCTGAAAAAGTTTTACTTTGATAAAGTCTACATTTAGTTTACCAAGGACCTCTCCCATATCTGTGCCTTGTTATATTCACATTTGAGTGGATTCCAGGGAACTCTTTTTGGTTTAGTCATTGAGATGTTTTTGAGAGCTATTTCTAAGAATCCTTTTGAACTTTTATGTATCTCTTGTGGTTTAGAATGACAACATTTTTCTTAGAGTAAATGTAAACAAATATTTATAATGATATTTATACAGGACTACTATTAGAGGAGGCCAGAATATGATTTTAGGAGTTCTGAAATGCAGAATTGTTATGCCATTTTACTTAGGGGAATTGGACAGACAAAAGATTATGATAGACCCCACAGGACAGTTCTAACAGAGATGATACTTAGAACATTAGTTTCTTATCCTTTATCTCTGCAGTTGTAATGACTTAAAAATTAGATTGGAATTCTTGGGATTCAGATATGGATCTGAAAGATCCAAACGTATATTCTCCTGTATCTTTTAAAAATGCCCTTCTGTTGCATACTTGAGACACCTTTAGTAGTAGAACTTTTTGTGTCTTGGTCTCTTATCATGACAATAGTTTTAATGTTTATGTTTTTTAAATAGATAAAAAAATTGAAACACATAATTATATGGATTTGCACAGACTATAGTTGAGAATTAATGAGATTGATTTCTGTATATGGCTTATAAAATTAATGTCATAATTTTATGAGCAGAGCGCACATACATGCCTAATCAAATTATGTTACCCCAAGGATTAAGAAAAAAGCTAGATGTGACACAGATAACCAATTGTAATAACTAGTTATGAGTTTAGCATTCTATATTCTTAAGGGATATTTATGTTTGTTAAATGCTTATTTTATGGTGGGCATTACTATATTGACCAATTTTAGTATTACAAAGAGGTTTTCCCCAATTTAAAGCCGCACTCTAACCCAGTTTCAGAGAATTACTATGAATTCTAATTAGAAACAAGACGAGATTTTACAGGATATTATGGAATATGTCTGCTCAGCAGTTGATTAATATGGTCATTCTTTTAGTCATCAGCTACAACAGAGATCTAACATTTTCTTTTTTTTTTTTTACATTTCCCTTTTTAAAAAATTTTATTCTAGTTTGCATCATTCATTTCCACAAGATTTTGAGTTACATATTTTCTCCCCATCTTTCCCCTACCCACCGCCCCAAAACAGCCATCCCAGTGTATCCCCCC
>JAQQSU010000293.1:0-29537 GCA_028627135.1 Pseudochirops cupreus
ATTTCTTCCTGACTGCTTGTAGTATTTTCTCCTTGACCTGGGAACTCTGGAATTTAGTTATAATATTCTTAGGAGTTTTCTTTTTGGAATCTTCTTCAAGAGGTGATATGTGATTTCTTTCCATTTCTATTTTGTCCTATGGTTCTAGAATATCAAGGCAATTTTGCTTGATAATTTCTTGAAAGATAGTGTCTAGGCTCTTTTTTTCATCATGGCTTTCAGGTAGTCCAATAATTGTAAAATGATCTTTCCTAGATCTATTTTCCAGGTCAATGGTTTTGCAATGAGATATTTCACAGTCTTCTATTTTTTCATTTGTTTGAAACTGTTTTATAGTATCTTGATTTCTCATAAAGCCGTTAGTTTCCAATTATACATTCTAATTTTGAAGGAGTTATTCTCTTCTGTATGTTTTTGAAATTCCTTTTGCATCTGGCAAATTCAGCTTTTTAAAATATTCTTCTCCTCATTAGCTTTTTGGGCCTCTTTTGCCATTTGAATTAGTCTATTTTTTAAGGTGTTATTTTCTTCAGTGTATTTTTGTGTCTCCTTTAGCAGGCTGTTGACTCTCTTTTCATGACTTTCTTGCATCATTCTCATTTCTCTTCCCATTTTTTCCTCTACTTTCCTTACTTGATTTTCAAAATCCTTATTGAGCTCCTCCATGGAGTTTATATTTTTCTTGGAGGCTTCTGATGCAGGAATTCTGACTTCAATGTCTTCCTCCTACTCCATGCCTTTATCCTTTTTATCCCCCAAAAAAGGATTTTATCCTCTGCCTGTGCTTCCTTTGCTTGCTCATATTGGCAGCCAGTTACTTGACTTTTGAGCTCTTTGCCATGGTAGAACTCTGCTTCCAGAATGGAGAGAGCTATGTTCAAAATTGCTGGGGTTTTTGCAGCTGCCAGAGCTATTATATGGGTGCCCTCTCTACAGCCCCCACGTGCTCTGGCTCACTAGTCACACACCCCAGGAATACCACCCAAGACCCCTATCTGGTTCCAAGTAGGTCAAAGCAAGAGCAATTATCCTTTGAATGGTCACTTGGCCCCCCTACAATCTGCAGGCCAGGAGCTTTGAAGCAGCATCACGGCAGTGGCTGTAGCCACCACATTTCCCCTCTTCTTGTTCTGGGGGAAGCAGCCAGACCATGCTCTTCTATCTCCTCCTGGCCCAACAATGTTCCACACTGACCTTTTACTTTGTCTTTGGCATTTATGGATTGAGAAGTCTGGTAAATGGTACAGCTGCTGCTAATTTACTCTCCTTAAAGCTGTTCCAGCTGCTGCTGGCAGGGGCCACCCGTAGGATAAAACCATGGCTTAGGGGGAACTGTGCTTCACTCCCAGCATGCTGCAATAGATCCTTCCTGCAGCCTGCCAGGCAGCCTTCAGTGGGAGATTTAGAGTAATTTTTTTTTTACATATATTGGAGCAGCTGGAGAAGCACAGAAGTGCTGTTTCTATTCTGCCATCTTGGCTCTGTCCACCAATGATGCCTACTCTTAAGAAGTTTATATTCAATTCAACTGGGTTTGTGTATGTGACAGGGAAAACATCTTCATGTCTAGGCATGTAATGTATAAATACAAATTAATGAAATAGTAGAAAGTTAGGGAAGGATGGATGGCACTAGCATTTGGAGCAGGAAAGGCTGGGTGGAAAAAGTGGTAGATAATCTGTACATTAAAGAAACTGCTTGATTCTGTTGAGAGGGACTGCATATATTCCAGGAAGGATAGGCACTGGTGAGATAGGGGGATTAAGCTTGGAATCAGGAAGACTCAACTTCATGAGTTCAAATCCAGTCTCAGGCACTTACCAACTGTGAGACCCTGGGCAAGTCACTTAACCCTGTTTGCCTCAATTTCCTCATCTGTAAAATGAGCTGGAGAAGGAAATGGCAAACCACTCCAGTTTCTTTGCCAAGAAAACCACAAATGGGGTCATGAAGGAATTATACATGACCGAAACAATTGAATAAGAAAAATTAAAAAGGTATGGAGACAGAAGATGAAGTGTCATGTATGGGATGTATCTAGGCTGAAGAGCTCAGGAAGGACAGTACAACATAAGGAGACTGGAAAGGCAGGTTTTGGTCAGGTTGTAAAAGACTTTACTGATTAAAGAAGACTTTTGTTTCCTTACAGACTGTTGGAAATCACAGCAGTAAATTGATTAGGGCCCTATCATGCATAAACATATGTAGAAATAAAATTTCCTTGAAATCTATATGAGTTATGTGCAGAATAGATTGAAATGAGGAAAGACTAAAAGTTGGGAGTTGACAAGATACGATTGCAGTGATTTTTTGGGAAAAAATGAGTTCTGAACTAAGGCACTTAGTATATGAATGAAAAAAATGGAGATAGGTACAAGAGATATAATGAAGGTAAAGTAAAGCAGTATTTTTCAATTATTTGGGTTATTGTAATGTGCAAGATGGAGGGGTTGAGAATCATGTTGCGGCTCTAAACCTGGGAGAATGATATCTGCCAGAAATGGAGAACTGTGGTAGAAGGGTGGGTTTGGGGGGGTGGGGGGGAAGTCATATATTCTATTTTGGACATGTTACTTAATTGAATCCCTGGCTCCGTTACTTATTAAGTCAGGACCTTGGCCAAATTATTGAATCCAGGACATTATTGACACATCTGTAAAATGAAGGAACTGGACAAAAGTAGTTAAAAGATCCCTTTCAGCTTTGGCATCACTAATTCAATTAGTCAATTACCAAACTGGTGTCTGTTTTATTAGAACATAGAGTAGGAGTAGGATACAAAGTGAATGAAGCCTCACTTCCTTCTTCTGCAAAGTAGAGATTGAATTTGATGAACTGAAAATTTCCTTTTTGTTCTGATATTTTATATTTTATCTTCTAAAGACTCTCCTTCAGCAGAAGATAAGAAAGGGAATTTTGGTCAAGTCACTTAATATGTTTTCCTCAGTTTCTTCAAATGTGAAAATGAGGAAATCACAGCACTTATATCACAGGATTGTTGTAAGACCTCAGCAAGATAATGTTTGTAAAGTGTTCAGCACAGTTCCTCACATAGAGTATGTGCTATATAGATACTTGATTCCCCCCTTCTCTTACTCTGGAGTTACATTATGTCACCCTAAATAAACCACTTATGCTCCATTAGCTTTACTTTCATCATGTGAGAATGGGGATGATCAGTATTGTTTTAAAGGTCAAATGAAAGAGCTTTTATAGTGTAGTTTGCAAAAACTGGCAAACAGCAGCATATGAGGTATTATTATTATTATTATTATTATTATTATTATTGTCTCCCACTTCTAACATTTTATATGATCCTTTATAGTTTGAATCTTCTAAAGACACTTTCTAAGATTACTTTCAGTTTGATCATTCTTTTTTCTAATTTCTAAGGTCTCTTGCAACTCTAACATTCTATGTCTGAGTGCCTTTTCTAGCTCTTGAGATTCCGTGTTCTGTGGGATTGATTTCAGCTTCAGCATAGGATATCCTAAAGGTCCCTCCCAGTTCTGACATTCTAAGGTCTCAGGTTCCTTTCATCACCCAAGTCTGTATTTTTTTTTGGAAGGTGTCCTTCTTGCCTCAGATAGTCTATGTTTTAAGGCCCCCTTTATCTCCAATACTGTCTCTTGTAGTTTCCCTGCAAGAGGAAGGCCTTAGGTGATGGTGACCAGACCTCAAAGGCTGGGAGAGCCAAATTCAATTTCTGCTTCTGACTCATACTCACTGTGTGAACCTGGGAGAACCACCACCCTTTCAGTACCTCAGGCAGCTCTCTAAGAATGTAATTTGCTGATTCAGTGCTAATAGAACTAGCTTTAGGAACTGGGATAAATTTCTTCCCTGAGAGATATGTACAACGATGAAATCATAATCCAATAAAATTGTATATGTATGTACATATATATACATACATAAATATATCTATTATCTATCTATCTATCTATCTATCTAGATAGATATCTGGAGTAATTGTCATGCTCTGTGTTAAATGGTCCCTTTTAGATCCAAAAAGCAGTTGTGCTTTCTGAAGTCCCTTCTAGCTTCATCACTTTATGATTCTATAAATCTCTATTGTTCAATGTGTGTGTTGGAATGTCTTATTCATACAATTTGATTCATTATCTGTGAAAGGATGGTGCTTTAAGGGCAGTCTATTCATCATGTTCGACACAAAACACTGATGAAGTGCCCTGTGCCAATGATAATAATACAAATCACTTTTCCCCTTTTCCTGGAAATGGTGACATTCAGTATCAATATTTTCCCCCTTGCCTCCCTGAGCCACTTGTCACCACTTACCTGCCAATAATAATCTTAGCATCATTCCAAATTGCCTTCCATCTCACTCTCTTTATTGATAGTGTACATAAAGAATTGTGGGAACTGTTAAACTGTTCAGCAGCATCTGTCTGGTTCATTAACACCAGGAGTAATTCTAAATTTCCTGTCCTTTCTTTGATTCCTTTCTTGTTTTTACCACAATTCCAACAGGACCCCCACATTTCTGAGCCTTGGACTCATTATCTCCTGTCCACATAGTGCCAATAGCAATAAAAGAGCTTTAACATGTCCATTGGCTTACCACCAACTACCCATGCAAAGTCTAGAAGCATTTTTGTTGTTCAGTAATTTCAGTCATGTCTGACTCTTTGTGATCTCATTTGGGGTTTTCTTGGCAAAGATACTGGAGTGATTTTCTGTTTTCTTCTCTAGCTCATTTTACAGATGAGGAACTGAAGCAACAGGGTTAAGTAACTTGCCCAGGGTTACAGAGCTAGTAAGTGTCTGAGGCCATATTTGAATTTAGGAATACAAGTCTTGCTAACTTCAGACCTGGTACTACATTCAATGAGCCAACTATCTGCCTTTCCAAAAAGAAAACAAAAAGACATAGTTCATCTTTTTTCTTTTAATGGCAGTTTATTTATCCCTGTTAACAAAAGTGGTGAGCCAAGATGGTGGCATAGAAGCCGCAAGGTATGGCAGTTCCCACACAGCCACCTCAAAATACCCATAAAATATGTCTCTAAACAAATTTCAGGGCTCTAAAACACACAAATACACTTCCTGTTGAAGGCAGCTCGGCTTGAAGGGAACATCTCAGCGCTGGGAGCCAAAACCAGCCCAGCCTGAAACCATGGCGTGGCCCCGGGGGTGGCCGGATGAGCTGAGCTGAGCCACAGCTGGAGCTTCAGGAGAGTAGATCAGGGGCAGCTGTGGAAGTTTCCAGAATTATCAAGCCATAAGAAAGAAGGACTAAGTGAAAGGTCCGCGGAACACGACTAAAATTGGGGGAGAAAAGAGGGTCCAACCAAACTGCCTCCAGGACAAGGAAGTAGCAGAAGGGGAGACCCTGCAGCCACCTCTACATTGCTGCTTCAGAGCTCCCAGCCTGCAGACTGCAGGGGGACCGAGCGATCGTTCAGAGGCCAAGTGCTCCTGAGTTGAGCAGCCTGGATCCGGACTGTGGTCTTGGGTGGTTGTCCTGGGGTGCGTTTTCTGTGAGCCAAACTGGTGGGGGCTGCAGCAGTCTCCTAAAAGCTGTGTGATGATGGGGGGCAGGGGGGGTTGATGGAAGTACACAATATAATTTAAAAAATAAAAAAGAATAAGGAAAAATAAAAACAAAAGTGGGAAGTGTCCTCTTGAGAAGTCGATTTTCTGCTACATTTTTTCCCATGTGATTTTAACCAGAAATCAGAAGCATTTGTTGTGCAGCACACTCTTTTCCTCCATGTTAAAAGTTAGGGTGTATAGTGAGCCAAGTCAAAAGCTAACAAGAAAAGCAAGCTGACTTTTTTCTTTTTTTAATTCCAAAAATTTCAGTCCAATTCTACCGACATCAATCCAGCTACACGAACATTCTTTTAAAAATGTAACTTTTATCTTAACTTTCCTCTAATCAAGCTGACATTTTCTTACCTTTCTATTCCTTCTCCTCCCCATTCCTTTTCCTCCTATGAGCAAATCAATATTTATTAATCAATAACTCAATGAATCAATCAAAAATCATATACTAACTGGTAACAAGTCTCCTATCACTGGGGGAAGGGGAAAAATTTCTTTATGAACCTAATGGGCTATTATTAAGTCATAAATTTACTGTGACTGTATCACATAATGGAAAGACCCAAGTATGGAATGAGAAATGCCTGGCCTCAAGTGCCATCTCCAGCACTGAATCCTTGTGTGACCTTGAACAAGTGCTGGACACCTGGTAGTGATGAGGTGCAGGCTTTGGGACCCCTCCTTGAGTTCTCCTTGAATCTTTGAGGCACAGGCTCTGGGAACCCCCTTGAAGTCTGATTGAATCTTCCTGCCTGATGAGGCATTTGTAGAGGCCATAAGAATTACATTGTGGCTGGGCCCAAACCTCTGTTACTAGCCTGGCCCTCCATTGTCCATCTGCTTCCCACCCTTGAGCCTATCAAAATATCAATCTGCCCTTGCATTGACCTAGTTAACGCCTCCTGAAGAGCCTCCCCAAACTCTTCCTCTAGACCACTCCTAGATTCCTCTGTATATAAGTATCTCATCTCTCTTCCATGTGGTGTGAGAGTGCCATAGTATAGCTTAGCACAGACTTTCTGTGAGACAGCGCCACAGAATGCCATAGCACATACTTGCTCTGTGAGAGCACCATACAGTTATCTAGCACAGACTTGCTCTGTGTCCAGTACAGGCAAACTTTTAATAAACTTTACTTTTCTTGGGTTGAGAAGACTTGAGTGGAATTCTTTTCACAGGACTTGGCATGCTGGTATTTTGGGGTCTCAGGCAACCCTAACCCTCTTTGGGTAAACCTCTTCAGCAGTACAATGACTAGTAGCAGTTCTGGAGTCAGGAAAATTCAAATTCAAATCTGGCCTCAGATAGTTACTAGTTCTGTGACTGAAGGCAACATTTTTAACCTTTCTTATCTCAGTTTCCTAAATTACAAAATAAAAATAATAATGGCACCGACTTCCCAGGGGTTTTGTGAGAATCACAGTGATGAGGTTCAGACTCTGGGAGCCCCCTTGAGCTCTCCTTGAATCTTCCAACATAAGACATTTGCCTGAGGCCATAGGTCTTTCACTGTGGCTCTGCCCAAGTCTTTATCCCTCCTTTGTTCCAACAATTTCCCACCCTTGATTGTCTGGTTCCAACCATGAACTGGCCTAGCCCACCATTGTCTGTGGTCTCCAGGTAGTCTTCAGCAACTTCCCACCCTTAATCACTCATTATTGTAGTCTGACCACATCTAACTCCTGAAGACCCTCCACAAACTCATTACTGGAGTCTAATCTCATCCGACTTCTCCTGAAGACCCTCCCCAAATTCCTTCTCTAGACTACCCCTAGATTCCTCCCACATCCTTTCTGTACATAAGACCCCATCTTTCCTCCATGTGGTGTGAGAGCACCACAGAATGACATAGCACAGATTTGCTCTGTCCCAGTTGTCCAATGCAAGCATCACAGATACCTAGGCTCCTTAAGTGTCTACCCAATATGGCGAACTTTTAATGAACTTTAAACAAACTTTGCTTTTCTTTGGCTGAGAGAAGACCTGAGTCGAATTCATTTGGCAGAACCCAGTGTGTTGGTATTTTGGGGTCTCCAGAGTAACTCTAACCTAACCTCTTCAACATGAGATAGTATTTGTAATGTACCTAGAACAGTGCCTGCACATACTAAATTCTATATAAATATTATTGTTTTTTTATTACTTCATCTCTCTGTGCCCCAGGCAACCTTTAAGACAATAAACTGAAGAAAAATTACTTAACAGCTTTGGTAAAAGGTTTTTCTCCTCCCCTGACATTTCCTGTGCCAGTGAATGAAAGTTTCAGACTTATATACCTTGATGATGATTTCAGAGAAGCATAGGGAGATTTATATGAACTGATATAGAGCCAAGAAAGAATAGAGGATGCAAAATGAATTTGCAAATCCATCAATTCCAAAGATCTCCTCTTCACTGTTGAGGGGTGAAGACATGCCTAGGTCTGTTCATCCTGTAATATTCTCACTCTTGCCCTCTTATAAGTCCTTCACAGTGGATAGTGATGAGGTACAGCTTTGGGACCCCCCCCCAGCCCCTCCTTGAGCTCTCCTTGAATCTTCCCACTAAAGGTATTTGCCTGAGTTCATGGGCTTAAGTTGTGGCTCTGCCCAAGTCTTTAGCCCTCCTTTGTTCCAACTGTTTCCCACCCTTGATGCTTCTGTTCCCACCCTTAAATTGGCCTGGCCCACCATTGTCTCTGGTCTCCAGGTAGCCTCCAGCAACTTTCCACCCTTAATCACTCATTAGTGGAGTCTGCCCTCATCTTGACTCCTCCTGAAAACCCTCCCCAAACTGCTCCTCTAGACCACCTCTAGATTCCTCCCACAACTTATCTGTATATAGGATCCCATCTTCCCTCCATGTGGTTTGAGAGTGCCATAAAATGACCTAGCATAGACTGGCTCCTTGAGAGTCTACCCTGTATGGTAAACTTTTAATGAACTTTCAGTAAACTTTGTTTTTCTTTGGCTGAGAAGACTTGAGTAGAATTCTTTCCACAGGAAATGGCACGTTGGTATTTGGAGGTCTCAGCCAACCCTAACCCTCTTTGTGGGTAACCTCTTCAATAGCAACACACACATGATCCAATAGTCCTTTAGCCTACTCAGTATTTATTAGTATTCTACTTTTTCTTGTATACCTTTTCCATTGGGGAGATTTACCACTAAGGCCTTTAATTTTAATGTTTATGACATCTCCCATCCCTTTTCCAATAACTGTCACCACCCTGAAGCAAGCCCTCATCTTCTTACTCCTATACTATTAAAATAAACTTCTGGTTGGTCTGCCTGCCAAAAGACACTCTCCCCTCCAGTCTATCTTCCCCCTAATTGCCGATATGATTTTCCTAAAATACAGGTTCAACTGTGGTGCCTTGGATGTCTTTGATGTCTTTTAAACAGAATTTCAATAGCCACACTCAATTCATTTGCTTCTGCAAATTCAGTGGACCCTGGGCGGTAGGTGCTATTATGATGTATATGTTACATGTGGGATGCAGGGGTCCATATCACTGCTCTAGGACAGAGAAGAGTGCTTGTGGTTTCTCACAGACCAGGAGAGCAGTGACCTCACCTCTCTTTGAAACATGTAATGTTTGAAGAACTGAGGGCTTGCAGATCACCAGACTGAACTTTGAAAAAAAAAAAACTTGATGAAAGGAATTCTCATAGAAGGGTGGTGGAAAATGAGGATAGAAATGTCTGTTCTGCCTCCCTTGCAGCCACACACAACTCCAGTTCCTTGCCACATGTGGTTCTCCTCTCACTTTGGAAACCATAACCTAACTTGTGGGTGCTCTGTCTGTAGGGATGTCATCGTTGATATGCATACATTTTGTATGATATCTTGAGGTTTGGAGGTTAAATTTTGTTTTCTAAAAATTGGGAAGACTTCCTTTTTGTCCTGTGCAGTTTTCATTTTTGATTTCTTGATCTAAACCTCTGGAAAAACAAATAAGTTTTAAAAAAATAATGGTTTTAAAGGTGTCCAATGATTCTCTAAACTAGCCCATAGTGTTCTGAATGGAGCTATTTGACTACCCTTTAAAGCCCAATCACTCTGGATTTCAAAGAATGGGCAATAATAGGCCCCAAACCAAACCTCTATGGCTCTTTGTTTTCAATTTTAATAGCTCAGGATGAGTGTAAATAGAGATTGTTTTCAGTTTAAGCCAGTATATTAGAGAGTGTTTTCCTCCCAGATTAATATTTTTGTGATGGAAAATTGAATCTTTTTTTCTCAATTCTTTCATAGTCCTTTAGTCATTGAATGGGCCTTGACTCAGGGGGAAAAAAAATGAGGACTGGGGAAGAATTAATTTTATAAAAGCCAAGGTCACCCAGTGCACCCAGGACCATCACTAGTCTTCTTGACTTTTGTATAATCACAGAACTTCAGTGACTCTGGAGGAGAGAGCAAGGCTGATGACTTTGCAAAACTCAGCCTCACTTAAATCCAATTCACGAGAAAGTCTAGTCATCAACCTCATGTCATTGGTCCAGAAGGTGGAGAGAACAACAAAAAACAAACAACAACAATGGCACAACACATTAAAAGTGCTAATGGCTGTTTGGTCTTTCTCCTGGTGTCCCAAGGACACCAATGGACTACAAAGGCTCCAGTTTGCTCCCTTCACTTCACATGGCTTAACCTTTTTCAAACATACATTTCACTTCACTGATGTTATTATTTTTCCTAATTCTTCTTTCAAGTTTGTTATTCCTTCCTATTTCTGCCTGCTCAACCCCAGTATATGGTTCTCCAATGCATGCTGAGTGAAAATCATTTGTAATTCTTTGGAAACAGAAGTTTTTTGAGGCATACAATTATAGAAAAATGACTGGTAGAAAACTTGTGTTGCAAAGGTAGATCTTTGTGCCTCTCTCTTTTTGTCTTTTTGGGAAAAGTTTGGGATCATTATGACGAGGTGCAGGCTCTGGGAGCCCCTTTGAGCTCTCCTTGAATCTTCCCATGTAAGGCATTTGCCTGAGGCCACAGGCCTTTCACTGTGGCTCTGCCCAAGTCTTTAGCTAGCTCTCTTGATCAGCAATTTCCCACCCTTAATCCTCCTGTTCCACTCTAGAACTGGCCTAGCCCACCATTGTCTGTTGGCTCTAGGTAGCCTCTAGCAACTTTCCACCCTCAATCACTCATTGCTAGAGTCTGACCTCATCTGACTTCTCCTGAAGACCCTCCCCAAACTCCTCCTTTAGACCACCCCTAGATTCCCACAACCTTTCTGTACATAAGACCCCAACTCCCTTCCATGTGGGGTGAGTGTGCCATAGAATGACTTAGCACAGACTTAACTTTGTGTTAGACTTGCTCTGGCCTGCTTGTCCAATACAAGCGTCACAGATACTTAGGCTCCCTAAGAGTCTTCCCCATATGGTGAACTTCCAATAAACTTTACTTTTCTTTGGCTGAGAGAGGACTTGAGTTGGATTCTTTTGGCAGGACCCAGCATGTTGGTATTTTGGGCTCTAGAACAACCCTAATTCTCTTTATGGGTAACCTCTTCAATTAAAGGAAGATTTCAATTTCCCGGAGACAATTCCAGAAACCCTTACCTCTTTGGTTTAATCCAAGTAAGAGTGGTGATGATGATGATGATGATGATGATGATGGTGGTGGTGATGATGATTATGATGATGATGATGATGGTGATAATGGTAGTGATGATGATGATGATGATGATGACCTCTATAGCTACTTACTATGTGTCAGGTATTGTGCTGAGTGCTTACAAATATAGTTAACTAAGAACTGCCTGAAGCTGCACAGACCTCCTCCCCAGGCCAATGAAATACCTCCCTTCAAGCCTCTGGTTGTTTTGCTAATTTCTCAAACTCTCCCCTCCAGAGATTTTATGCTTTCTTTATGGACTTTTGCTTGCTTTGTAAAACAATTACCTTATTAAACATTGAAATGTCTAACCCCTTCCACAAGTAGCCTGCCCTTTCCCTTTATCTAAACAGATCCCACCTGCAGCCTGGCCATTCCCTCTACCTAAACCCTTCACAGCTGCAGTTTGGCCAATCCCTCTGGCTAACCCCTCCCACCTACAACGTGAATATTCTCTCCACCTTAGTACCCTATATAAACCCTGTTCCCAGGCCCTTCTTCAGGCACCCGAGCACCTGCTTTATGGTACCCTGTGGTGCAACTCACTTTCCTCAATTAAAGCCCTCTGTTTTGTTGTATCAATTGTTTTTATTTAAAGTTCGCATTTATATTTTCAAAATAACCCTGAGAGGTAGATATTATTACTATCCCCATTTTACAGATGAGGAAACTGAAATAAATAAAGTGTTAAGAGACTTGCTTAGGAGTACACAGCTCATATGTGTCTGAGACCAATTTTGAATTCAGGTCTTTCTGACCTGAATAGTACATCAGCTATGATGCCTAGCTGTTCAAATCATGCTCCATTTATACTGTACTGAGTTTAGTAAGCCCTGAGGGTCTTACACTCCCAATTTGATTTTTTCTTTTTTATTAAAGAGGTCATCCCTTGATTCACTTTTTAAAGAGGCCTATTTACTGAATGGCTATTGCTTGACTCAAAAAACTTGAAAGACCTTAGCTTAAAAGGGCTAAGGTCTCCTACTGCATTCTAAGCTATCTACAGTCATCCCGAGGGATATCTGGCCACTGGACCCGGATGGTTCTGGATGAGAAAGTAAGGCTTGTGACTTTTCACAATCTTTCCTCACTCAGACCAAAATCAATTGAAAGTCATGTGATCATCTCCCTGATATTATGGTCTTCTTTGAGAAGGAAGGACAAAACACAACCACAACAGAGCCTTGTTTATAGTAAGTGATTGACAAAAACTCATTAGTTAATTGATTTATTATTCCTGTGGATTATATAATGATGGGTTACTTCTCTAGTGTCTAACTGCTTTGCAGAATCTGGAAAATTAACCAGTGTTTTTGTTGTTTTTTTTTTTTTGTTTTCCTTTCAAAATAGTTAAGTAAACTCATTGTAGTGGTTATGGATCATTTATTTATTTATTTTTTCAGGAGGCTCTCTAAGATTTCAGGGCATAACAAAACCAGCACAATGTCCTTTCTGAGAGGCAGACTGGATGAAGGGACTGCCCTTATAACCAAGAAAAAATACCTGTTTCCCACGTTTCTCAGCTGTGTCACCATAGACAAGTCATTTAAGGCACTCCATACAACTCTCTAAAACTACGTTGCAGAGAACTGATTTGTTTCCATGGTGGATGAAATTATCCCTAGGAGCTAGCTACCTATACTAAATATCTGTATCTATATCTATCTATATATCTATATCTATATCTATATCTATATCTATATCTATATCTATATTTATATATGTATATACTCACACGTACAAACATATATATTCTGTCAATAATAGTGTCAGGAGAACTGTATCTTCCATAGAGGTTCCCTTTTAAAAATATGCTCTAGGATGATTCTCATCTTTTACATTGACAAAAACCTTTGTTGAACATATATCTCCCTGCTCCTTGCTTCACCTGATATTAAAACACTGAGGATAGTTTATATCTATTGTTTTACCCCCCAAAAACCTTGTACATTTTTGCACATTCATTGGAAGACAATGTGTGAAACCATCTCTGATCTCCCTGCAACTTACTGCTTTTCCTCTCTCCTTGTCTTTTGTTCATTTTGCATTTATTCTATATCTCTTCAGTGCACACTTATCTATACACATGTTGTCTCCTCCAATAGAAAGGATACTAAAAAGCTCAAGAGTTTGCAGAGAAGGGAAACAAGGAAGGCAAAGAACCTTGAATTTCTGCCATGAAAAAAATTAGTTGAAAGAACAGCTGATATTTGGCTTAGCAAATAGAAGATAAAGAGTAGGGGTGATAGATATCTTCGAGTATTAGAAGACTTATCATGTAGAAAATAGCACAGACTTGTTCTATTCGAATATTAGACTGTGAACTCCTTGAGGGCAGGGATTTTTTTTTTTCCTTTATTCCTCCTACCTCTAGTATTTAGCCCATTGCCTAGAAAATAATATATGCTGTTAACTACATGACTGGTCAAAGGATTTTGAACGAAGAGAAGGAAAATTGCTTTGCTGTTGTTCTTTAACCAAACTGAGCTTAATGTAAATGAAAACTTTCTAAAAAAAATGAGTGATGCAAATAAGGAATGAATTGCCTTTAGAGGTAGTGGGTTCTGACTTACTGGAAGTTTTTAAACAAATGATGAGTAGCTTCTTATTCAACATGACATAGAGACAATGTCTTTTTAATAATAAACTGAAAAAAATTCAATAACCTTCTAAAGTTCCTGCCAACTTAGAGATTCTCTGACCTCCCTCCTCTTACAGAAGGACATTCCGGGGGCAATTTTTTCTTCTATAGAAATCTACTTGTCATCCGTAACTTCTAGAGTTTTCTATGGAAATCAGATGATAGATACATACATAAATTTATAAAGATGCCTGTGTATATGAATATATAGATATACACTGTTTTACATAAATATGGATAGAGAGTGAGAGTGTACATTTCTTCTGATTTATGTGCATCAGGAAAAATGTTTTTCCATATTAGCCATATTTTTTTTTAAAGCAAAATAAAAATAAAGTGATAGTTATACTTGCATTTTCACTCAGAGTTCATCAGTTTTCTTTCTTGAGGTATACAATATTTTCTTTTCATCATGAGTTCCTTTAAATTGTCTTGGATCATTATTTTGATCAGAATTGCCAAGTCTTTCATGATTGGGCATCATCACAACACTGCTCTTACTATGCAAAATGATTTTCCGCTTTTCACTTCAGTGTGTATCAGTTCCTATAGATATTGTCATGGTTTTTCTTAAACCACCAACCTCACCATTATTTACTGCATAATAGTACTACATCACAATCACATGCCAAAACTGAAGTAGACATTCCCCAAATGATGAGTATCCCCTTAATTTATAAATATTGGCCACCACAAAAAAGAGTTGATATAAATATGTTTTCTATATATAGAATCTTTCCCCTTTTCTTTGAGATATAGTCTTAGAAGTAGTATTGTAAGGTCAAAGGATATGTCGAGTTTTATAACCCTGTGAGCAAAGGTTAATATTGTTCTCCAGAAGGATTGGACCAGTTCACAACTCCACTGGTAGTTCAATTTACTTATTTTATTTTTCTACATCCATTCAAGCATTTGTCATTTTCCCTTGCTATCCTGTTAGTCAATCTCATAGGTGGGAGGTAGAACCTCAGGATTATTTTAATTTGCATTTCTCTAATCCATAGTGGTTTAAAGCATTTTTTATGTGACTATAAATAGGTTTTGATTTCTTCTTCTGAAAACTGCTTGTTCATAACTTTTAACCATTTATCAATTGGGGAATGGTTCTTATTTTTATAAATTTGAGTCAGTTCTTCATATATTTGAGAAACGAATATGTTATTAGGAAAACTTGTAATTTTTTAATGTTACTTCATTGATTATAGTATCTATTAGCAAAGCAACATCTCTTTTAATTAGATCTATTTTGAGATCTTAATTGCTATTGCTGCCATTTTTACTTCCAATGAAGCACATTAGATTCTGTTCCAGTTTTAATTTAGTTCTGTGGATATGTGTCTGTTTCAAGTGTATCTCTTTTAAACAACATATTGTGAGATTCTGGTTTCTATATCCATTTTGCTAACTGCTTCCATTTCATGGGTTGCCTTATTCCTTTCACATTCTCAGTTTTGATGACTGTTTTTTTCCTTCCATCCCACATTCATTTTTTTTCTTCTTTCTCTTTTTATCTCCTCAAAAGTCTATTTTCCTTATAACTCCTACCCCTCTTTTGTCACCCCTGATTTTCTTTAATCCCTCCCCACTCCTATTTCCCTAACAGGTAAGACAGATAAATTTCTCTATGCAATAGAGTCTGCATTTCCATCTTTGCACAAATTCTGAGGAGAGTGAAAATCAAGTATTGAACACAATCCTACCCGCTATGTAAAAGTTCTTTGTTCACTACTTTTATGCGAAAACATTTTTTTCACGTTCTACTTTTCCTTTCTCACTTCTCCTAGGTATTCCCTCTTTCTTATCCCTTAATTTTTTGTGGAGATGATTCTAAGATAATCAAATCACATTTGTGTCTTCTTCCTATATAAACACCTTTTAACTGACCTAAAAATGATAAAGCTCTTTAGGAGTCACGTTATATCTTCTCATATAGGGATATAAACTCTTTAAACTCATTGAGTCCCGCGTTATTTCTTTTTCATACTTACCTTTTTTATGGTTCTCTTGAGTCCTGTGTTTGAATATCAGGTTTTCTATTCAGTTCTGGTTCTCTTTTCAGGAATGTTTGAAAGCCCTCTATTTCATTATGTATAGCCATTATCTTTGTCTGAATGATCTTACTCAGTTTTACTGGTTAGATTACTCTTGGTTGTAATCCTGGCTCCTTTGTCTTCTGGGACAACATATTCTAAACTCTTTGTTCCTTTAATGTGGAAATTGCTAAATCATATATGATCCTGACTATGGCTCCATGATATTTGAATTTTTCTTTCTCCCTGCTCTGGATATTTTCTCCTTGACCTGAGAGCTATGGAATTTGGTTACAATATTCCTGGGATTTTTTTTTCATTTTGCAGTTCTTTCCAGGAGGAGATAGGTGGATGTTATCAATTTCTAAATTGCTTTCTCTTTCTAAGATATCAGGACAGTTTGCTGTCTGATTTCTTGAAGTGTTATGTCCAGAATCTTTTTTGATCATGGCTTTCAGATAATCCAATAATTCTAAAATTATCTTTCCTTCATCTTTTTTCCAATTAAGTGGTTTTTCCAATGACATATTTCATATTTTCTTCCTTGTTTTTTCATTCTTTTGACTTTGTTTTTTATTGTTTCTTGGTGTTTCATGGAGTCATTAGCTTCCACTTTCCCAATTCTAGTTTTTAAGGTAGAATTTTCTTCAGTCAGCTTTTCTACCTCTTTTTCTATTTGCTCAACTCTGCTTTTTAAGGAGTTGTTTGCTTTAGTTAACTTTTGTACTTCTTTTATCATTTGCCCTATTGTCTTGTCTCTGTGTGTGTGTGTGTGTGTGTGTGTGTGTGTTATGTTGAGAATGTTTTTGTGCCCTTTCTACCAAGCTGTTAATTATCTTTTCATAATTTTCTTGCATCACTCTAATTTCTTTTCCCAATTTTTCTTCTACCTTCTTACCTCTTTTTTAAACTTTTTCTGGAATTTTTGTTGGTCTTACGTCCAAATAAGGTATTTCCTTGAGACTTTGCTTACATCACCTTTCACATTGTTGTCTTCTCTTTGTTTTGTTCTTCCCTGTCATCATGGTAGCTTTTAAAGTAGAGTTTCTTCTCTATCTCTGTCTCTGTCTTTCTTTCTCTCTCTCTCTCTCTGTCTCTGTCTCTCCCTCTCCCCCCTCACCTTCTCCCTTCTCTCATTTTTCAAGCCTGTGTTACCTTATTTTAAAATTGTTCTCTGACCATCTTGTCCTGTAGAGGTACTGTCCCAACCTTCAGGTTTTTTTTGTTGTTGTTTTTTTGTTTGTGTTGCTGTTCTTTTCTGAGCTAGTTCTGAGGGTATACAAATAGTCAATGCTTCCAAGGAGGTGTGGTGCAGGGACAGTGCTTTCCTTGTCTGTGCACTGGTATTTACCCCTGTTCCCCTACAGCTGCACTTTCTATCACTTTTTTAGACTCTTTAAATGTGACCAGGTTCCCCACTCTCCTGCAAACAACAAACACTAGTCTTTGTCACTGTCTTAGAAATGAGATCAGAGACCCTGCTCCTTTGAAATTGATCACAAGTGCTCTTCTATGCCATGGAATTGTGATCCAGAATTGTGTATAGGTAGTGCAGTGCCAGGTCCTGAGCTCAGTATCAGCTCAGGGTCCCCTGTGTTTTGTTTTCTTTTCTTTTCTGATGAATTGTCTAACTCCCTTATCTCTGGGTTGAGAGCTCCTAATGCTGATCCTGCTGCTGTCACAGACTCCTCCAAGGCCAAAGGGTGGGACTGGTGCTGAGTTGCTCTAGGTCAGCCCCCAGCTCCAAAGGGCTCTTGTCAATCTAAATTATCTCAAAGTGGAAAAATATTTCACCCCTCCAGAATTCTATTTGAGGTGTATTTTAATTTTTTAAAGAGAAATATTAGAAGACTTTTCCTGGGGTACCTCCCTCTATTCTGCCATGTTGCTCCCAGTCCCACTCATATTTTTAAAATCATTTTTGCAGATCAAAATAATTTTTTAAATGGCCTTCTTTATAAAGTTATCTCTAATATATACAAAAAGCTAAAAGATTAATTGAAACATATGGCAACAAAATATTAACTACATCGACAATTCTCTGATCCTTTATATGAAGAAAAGCATAAAAGAGACTCACTTGCCAAAGCTTTTCACCATTTTAATGATCCAGATCTCATGAAGAATCCAAGTCAATGATACATTTCTTATATTGTTCTACATCCTCCTTTGATATTTTGGTAGTGTCAAGAAAAACTGAGGAAAGTGTTAGCACAGAAAACATACTACATCTTCAGTGAACAACTTTAATGAACTTACTGGAGGCTATTTATAAGAATCACACAGGTTGGCCAGTGCTGATGAGTTGTGACATACCATCGCAGCAGTACTGCTCAAGTTTTTGAGGTCATGGAACCATTTGATTATTTGAATGTCTTTTTCACTAGGTTGTTGAGAAGGTCAAATAAGGCAATATGGGAAAAATATTTAGTAAAATGTGAAGTGTAAAGTAAAAAAAGGAAAAAGTATATACCAACTAATTTGAGTAGGGAAATGAACCAAAGACATGCAGAACACACAGACACACAGACACACACACACAAACACATAAGTATTAATAAGTACTATGGAAACAAATATGTCTCAATCTAGAAGGAGATATTTGATTTTTGTTAAAAAAATTGTTTTTCTTTTCATAGAAAATCCTTCTGTAATCATGGGAAAACAAAATGGTTTAAAAGTTCTGCTTGCATATGGGTCCAGTAATATAGACAGTGCTATTATATTTCACACACACATACACACAAACACACACACACACACACACACACACACACACACAAAGTGTGTTCTGGATTTTCTAGGAAGTTTTCTGTGGGCACATCAGAAAGTTGGAAAAACATAATTTGAGCATAAAGACAAGATAGAAAGGAAAGAATGTACTGTACTGAAGAATTCTAATCTATTATATCAGTGCCAATTGTATTCAAGTATAAGTGTTGTTTTGCTGAGGCTGGGAAGGGTGATAGTGAAGCAAAATGAGGGAACAGAAGGAAACTTTCATGGAATGGTGTGGCTTTTCTGAAGTCAGCCTTCTGTCCTGAGATGGTTGCTTTGATATCTTTTACATTTCAATTGTCTTTTAAAGTATGCCTACTAAAGGATTCATGCACACCCTGTACCATGTTTTAGTGAGGTAATTTATTGCGCTTTGAGCAGTGGATAAACAGTTCTGTGATCTTGTCCCAAAGGATTCCTAATTGTTCCTTCTGAAGATTACTCATCTCATTTCCTCATGACTGTTTCCTTCAAGCCTTTTTAAAATTCAATTCTGCCATTTAGCAGTGCATGCTAATTTTTTCTTCTTTTTTTTTTTAAATTGCTGTCATTTGCAGGACCAAAGCATTGAGTCAGAGACTCACTGAGGATAAAGTCTTGCACTAAAGTTTTGCAGTAAGTTAATAACTAGAGAGCAAGCAACTTTTTAAGTCTTACCTCTGAAGCCGTTGATGGATTTTGATTTCCTGCCTGAGAAGGAGCTACCCAGTTGGGAGTACCCAAACCAGCAAAATAATGCATTCTTTGTATATGACCTATTTATATAGTTTCAGAACAAAGTAGGCAACTAAATTTCAGTCATTTTCATTAATTAACACTTGGGAATCATGACAATTCCAAAGGACTAGTGATAATTTTTTTTTCATTTTCTTTATTTTCTTTCACTTTTTTGAGATATGGTTAACATGGAAATAAGATTTGCCTGATTTTACATGTATAATTTATATCATGCCGTTTCCTTCCTAAATAGGTGGGGGATGGGTAGGAGAGAGAGAGACTCTGGAGAGTCTGGACCTCCAAATTAAGGTTAAAATAAATAATAAATAATTTTAAAAGGAAAGTAGGTAAATTATAAATGAACAGATGAATAAAATAACCAAAAAGTGTGGCACAAGGAAAAGAATCTAGCATTTGGAACTTGATGTCCTGGACTTTCATCATATCTCTACAAACTTTTATATGACCCTGAGAAAGTATGTTCCTCTCGGATTATTCCTTCTCCTGTTCAGTGACTTGCTTTTACCTCTAGGCTCAAATAATACCTCCTCTGTTTGGCATGTAAGAACTTTTCATAGTAATGAAGCGGGGGTGGGGGGGGCGGTGCTGAGGTCTTGTAATATTTTGGGGTGACTTTGCCTTGCATCTCATCTGTGGGCACCTGGGTATGTGATATCAGCCTGTGGAAAGGTCACCTTTCCCCCTGGTATAAGTCATTAACTTTGTCGCTTCCCTCGCTCCCAGCCTGTAAGTATCTTCCCTGAAGATCATTAACTATAACAGGCCACACCTAAGAATTCTTAAAAGGATTCCTTAGAGAAGGGATTACCCCTTTTGTTCTAGTGGCCAGCTGTAAGATAACTCCTAACAAGAGAACTTCACCTTATCAAAGGGAGACCTTTCTGGGCAGACAGGCTGGGTGCTCCTCCCTAAACTCCACTTCTGTATGACTTTTTTTACTATATAATCAGTACCCCCAATCCCCACACTTAGCAGGAGGATTCTCCTTGATTCTCTCCTGTCCGCTTGACAAGCATAATAAAGTCTCTTAAAACTGCCAAGACTGCTTACGCCTGGTAATTCTTTCAGACTGGTAAGAACTCTCAAAGGATTTCCATAGAAATCCACCCTTTCTAACCCTCATCATTTTGACTTTCCCAAATCTTTCCCAAATGATTATACATTAGTTGACCGGTCCTTCTTCACCACTCTCCAGCCCTACCACCATTAGTATTCCATGTTCCAGTCAAACCCAGGCAAAAATCCTCTCTCATCTCTATGCTTCACATCAACTGAAATGTTCTCCTTTCTTTCCACTTGTTCTCAAACCACTAGATCAGGCCTGCACAACATACAGTCCAAGCAACCTGCAGGCAGTATATTGTGCAGGCCTGTTTTACATCCTCTACATTTTTGTGGGCTGGCTGAAATCCTCTGGCAGGCCATAAACAACATGAGCCTCTTCTAGATCAGGTCCAAGCTCACTTTAACAGTTTTCCCCTTTGGGGTGGCTAGGTGGTACAGTGAATACAGAACCAGCCCTGGAGTCAGGGGAACCTGAGTTCAAATCTGACCTCAGACACTTAACGATTACTAGCTGTGTGACCTTGGGCAAGTCACTTAACCCCAATCGCCCCTCCCCCAAAAAACAAGCAAAATAAGAGTTACCCCCTTCAAGAAACTTTACATTATTCCAAGAGGTTTTAAAGCTGCTTAACATTTTTTGATTGGCAGTAAGGAAGAGTAAGCAATCTGGGATCAAAGTGTGAAGGGAATCTGGACCTATAAATTTCTCAAGAAAAGAATCTCCTAGAGGTCAACTTCCCTCTACTAATGAAGAACTGTAACTTATCTATAATCTTTTAGTTACCTGGGACATTAAGAAGATAAATAACCTTACCAAGCTACCTTTTTTCTCAGAGGCAAAACTTAAACGCAAGTCTTCTTGATTCTTAGACTGCCTCCTCTGCACTCTGCCATACTGTTTCCAAAAGTTATTTTCTGTATGCATGAATCTATGTTTCTCTGTGTTCATATATATTTTTATACATGTAAACAGTTATCACACCCCCCAAAACCAACCATGAGCTCATTCTCTGTCTCTGTCTCTCTCTACCTCTCTTACATGCATCTCCCACCAAATATTGAATTGTGAATTGCAGAACTGAAGTGATAGGGGTGAGAGAGGTATTGGATAGCCAAATTCAGTATCCTCATTTAACAAATGAAGAAATTGAAATCAATGATTCAATTAATTCTACTCTGGCTTATTGCTAACTATTATGCACCTAGCCATTGTAAGTACAAAGACTAAAATGAAATACTTCCTGTCCTTGAAACAGCATCTGAAACATAGTGGACATATAAATGTTTGGTGAATGGGCCAGAATTTCATGGTTGTCCTCAGTTTCCTCATCTGTATAATGAAAGGACTGGACTTGTACTAGGTCATTTAAAATCTCTTCTAACTCTCAACTTCTCACTCTATTATTAAATGTTAAAAAACAATTAAAAAGGAATTAATTTAAAAGTTACAGTGAAAACTCTGACTGACAAAGTGGATATAAAGGTAAATTGATCATTCTTCCCAGAAAAAGAGAAATATGAAGACCAAGTTACATACCATACCATCTCTTCAATATTAGTAACACAGAGAATGATAACAGTTAAGGAGAAAGCTGTTAGATTGAAAGGGAAAACAAATGACAGAAATTACCAAAGACAGAGAGGTGCCTTTGGGAATTTTCCTAACCATAGATATTGGAGACCTTTTAAAACTAAAGCTTCTGGGGAATATATTGAGGAGAAAATTTGTAAGCTGTGAATCCTAAAACTCCCATTGAGAACAAATCTTACAATCTTGCACACCCAGAAACACAAAGGCACACTGACACAGAGAGACCAAAGAATCATTATTCAGAAATGACTTTCTTCACCTACTTACACTATTTTTAAGGGCCACAAAGGAAATATCATGGGAAAGATGATCGCATTACATTTAATATAATTTATTGTCTTACATTTCTAAGAAAAAGAATGAATTTTAAAATCTAAAGCCTTTTTTAAAATATGGCATAATATTTTAAATTGTTAACTAAAGGGTTTGATTTAAGACATGGAGCAACCCCATAAAATAGCTATTATAAAAAACTGCTAATAAATTATTGTGGTTTTAAAAAAATGTCCTATTGTGGTAGAAGGGGTAACAGTAGTAGTAGTTGGTTGGTAGTTAGCACAGTGGAAAGACTTCTAGAATTGGAGTCAGTGAGATCTGAGTTAAATCCTATTTCAGATACTTATGTCTCTGTGACCCTGGGCAAGTCCTTTAAATGTTCTTACCCTCAGTTTCCCCATCTGTAATATGGGAATAACAATAATACTTATTTTTATGGTTGTTGTGAATATTATATGGAATTATATATGTAAACTTTAAAGCACAGTACAAATCTTAGTTATATGTAATATGTGCGCTCTCACTAACTTTCTTAGTACCAGACACACTATATTATGCCCTCACACTTTCAGGTAACCTGAGACGTTTGAAGGGTTTCTCTTCTATAATTGAAGGGACTCAAGTTCCTAGTGGCTATTGTGTAGTGAACTGAGTACTGGTCCTGGATTCAGGGAGAACTGAACTCAAATTTACCCTTAGAAACTCATCAGTTGTGTGACCCTGGACAAGTCACTTAACCTCTATTTTGCATCAATTTCTTCAAATACAAAATGATATTAATAATAGCTACATATAATAGATAATAATACCTCCCAGGGTTATTGTGAGGATATAATGAATGAATATTTGTGAAGCATTGAGTACAGTGCCTGGCACACAGGTGCTTAATAAATCCTTGTTTTTGCCTGGCATCTTCTTACTCTCTCCATTGTTAAGTGCTAGTGAGGAAGGCCTTAGTTTCATGTAGTAACTTAACAACAATTTGCTTTTACAAAAGGATATTACTTTTAATATATTATGATAATATTTTATACAACTTCCCTCAGCATCCAGGTAAAAATGCTCCTCCATACCACAGGTCCTAGATGAACTCAGTGGCCTCTAAGGACCTTTGCTAATCTGAGACTGATTTAATATTTTTTCTTCTGTTTATTTTTAGCAGAGTTTCATGTTAAAAAGTCATTTATTTGTTAGTTTCAGTTTTCAACATGCACTTTTATAAGATTTTGAGTTACATATTATCCCTGTCCTTCCTCTCCTCCCTTCTCAAGATGACATACAATCCTATATAGGCTATACATGTACAATCATATTAAACATTTTTCCATATTAGTCATTTTGTAAAAGAAGAATCAAAATGAAGGAAAAACCATGAGAAAGGAAACAACAACTATAAAGAAATTAGTTTGCTTAAATCTACATTCAGACTCCATAATTCTTTCTCTCAATGTGGATAGCATTCTCCATTCTCTGTTTTAGATCACTGTATTACTCAGAGGAGCTATGTCTCTCAAAGCTGATCATCCCACTATGTTTCTACTACTGTGTAAAATGTTCTCCTGGTTCTGCTTACTTCACTCAGCATCAGTTCATGTAAGTTTTTCAAGGTTTTTTTCTGAAATCTGCCATCTCATCATTTCTTATAGCACAATAGTATTCCATTGCATTCACATACCAAAACTTGTTCAGCCATTCCCAAATTGATGGGCAAGATCTCAATTTTCAGTTCTTGGTCACCACAAAAAGAGCTGCTATAAATATTATGTACATGCGGGCACTTTTCCTTATTTTATGATCTCTTTGGGATACAGACCTAGTAATGTTGTTGCTGGATCAAAGGGTTTGCACAGGTTTATAGTCCACTGGGCATAGTTCCAAACTGCAGATCCCCATTTTCATTGTTGGAAGGAACTCCCAATTGTGAAACCTCTCTATCAATGTCCTTTGGTACATACTCATCAAACTGGTAGTCTGAGAACTGTGCTTATCACACTGATAATCTGTAAAACACAGACATTGTATTACATGTGAGGGACTCAAACCCAGATTCTTCATGACTAAGGATGACTCTGTGTACTAGATTACATTTCCTAATTGTGGTATATTAAAGCAGAATAAAATAAAGCCTCTTCTCAGTAGTGAAATCCTTCTGCAATTAACGCTTTATGGTTTTAAGTAGGTTTTCAAATTATTATTGTAATTACTTACGTTATCCTTTCTTCCTCTACACCAGATCAAAATGCCCTTAACCTTTCCCACACACACACACACACACACACACACACACACACACCTTCACATTTCAGCTCAGACACTGTCTAGTCACAGTAAATTTGATCATTCCTGTTATTGATCTTGTTCTTCAAATATTGTGTGTCTGCTAAGTGTAAAGTGTCATTGCATAAAATGTGATCAAATAGATAAGCTTTTCTACCCTTTAGAAGCAATCAGTTACATGATTGCAATTTTAAAGTGACAATTTGGAAACATTAATCAGCTTTCCTGTGCCATTTTGCTTCATCCAGAGATAAATAGATCTTTATTTCTCAAGGAAATAACATCCATTCAACAATGGAGGAAAAATAGGTGAATGAATACCTGAGGATATTTTGGGCCACTCTGGAGCTATTCAGGTAAACAAGTAAACAAAGCATTGGATTGAGAGGAGAGAAGGAAATCTTTGCTCTGCTTCCACCATCTTTTATTGTTCTTGTGGAATAATTAAGCTTAGAAAAAATAATCAGGCACTTTTTTCTTATTTACTGTATACCAAATCTTAATTCTCAAATGTCTATTCCTTTCAATAAATGTTTCATCCTTTAATAGAATATACTCAATGACATCAAGGTTTTTTTATTTTATTTTAGTCTTTGTGTGTCTAGCACAGAACACAATGCCTGATTTCCCTTTCCTTATTCAGCCTATTGATGGTTGCTTTTTGCTGCTAAATGAGGGGTGGATTGTAAAAGTCATGAATACAGGAAGAAATGGATCTAAATCTCAACTCTGACACTTAGAACCTGTGTTGTCTTCGATGTTGCTTTACCACTCTGTACTCTATTTCTTCATTTATGAAATGAGAGTGTGTCATAGGATCTGCTAACTAATGGCAATATTTTAATGGATGTGAATCTGTAAGTCATAGAACTGAAGATCATTAGACACAGAAGGAACTTAGAAGTCATGTACTCCAAAATCTATGTATGATGATTGAGAAAAGTGAGGTATGAAGAAATGGGATAATTCATCCAATGCTACATAGTTCATAAATGGAAGCTATTGGAATGAAATTTGCCTAAGATCAAAAAAGAGACGTTATAGTGACAGAACAAATTGTGGTGCTATGTATTCTTGACCCAATGATGGACATTTTAGAGACAGAGTTCACAGCCTCTCCTCTTCACCTGGAATACCACAACCATGGAAGAGATAAAAGGTGCATATCTTTGAGCTTTTTTTTGGTGTACATAACTCATTTCTTCTTCAGTAAAAAGAAGAAGGAAGGAAGGAAGGAAGGAAGGAAAGAAAGAAAAAAGATTACCAAAACAAAGTAAGGCTACAGGAAAACAGAGAAGACATGCAAATGCTCCAAAACAGAAAACAAACCCCTCTATGATGAATGTCTAGAAGCAGGCTCGCCAATCCTCCATTTAGACATGCATGAGGAAGAAGATATTTTCCATGCTCTAAAGACTAGGTGCTCATTTGTCAGTTATCCTATTACACATCATCTAAATAAAATGTCCAGTAAAATTCATTTATTTCTGTGTCAGTATCTATTTCTTGATTAAATGTCAGTATTTGAGATATCTATCAGCCTAACTAATATATATGATTTTTTTTTAATAAGACAAATCACATTCAAGAAAAACAGGCAAGACACCAACTTACTGGAAAGAAGAAAACTAATTAATTGACCATGCTTGATATGTTCAGTGTAGTGCTCCAGCATTCTAGGGAATGCAGTTACTATAGTACAATTATAACAGCCCCAGAAACAACAACAACCATATCATGACCAACAAAAACAATAAGAAGGCATCACATATATATACTATATTGTTTACAATGCAACACACACACACAAGTTCTTTGATCTGAAAACAGGGTGACTGTCTGTAAAGGAGGCCATTGAGACTCCAGCTGGGTTTCTATGTTTTGCTGTGTGGATGCAATTGGGGCCCCATGATCATTTCTAATCTGTGGTCTGACATTAAGACCTCCTTCTTTGTTGCATTACATTGTTAGATTCATTTGTTGTCCCTCACCCCTCCCCATTACATGATTCCCTTAACAAATCTGATTTTTTTTTTCATTTGAATGGATAAAATTGTGTTTTAAGCTTGATTAAATGGGACCAGAAAATTAATACAGCTAGTGGTATCATCCTCCCTCATTCCCTATACTATTTATTAGTTTCAAGAAAACACAACATTAAGACATATATAATATAACAAGAAGCAATTACTGAGTATTTGAGTTTTATCTTTTCATTGTTCAAGGGATGATGGTAAATTGGAATTTGGCACAAAGTATTATCATAATTATAAGGAAGTAACATTACTTGGACCAATACTGTTCAGGGGTTGATCATTTTCTATTTCTATTAATACAGGCAAAATTTATAAAAGTAAAGGTGAGCAATTTTAAAGACAAGTAGCTTACCTCATGGGCAATACACATAACACGATTTTCCCTCATGAGTGTTACAAAAAGGAGACAGTTTGGCAATGAATCAAGAGAGAAGGTGTATGGAAATTGATAGTAATTTAATTGTATCACATACAACTATTTTCATAAGAAAAAGTTAGATTTGAGAAATTCATGTGATTATTTAAATAATTTGCTACCTGAAACCTATGGCAATGTCACAAAGATGGACAATGGGTAGATTTAAACACTCTAAGTTTATGATTCTTCCTAACCTCCAGTTCTTTTAATCTTGTGCATTACTACCTCCTATAATAAATCCAAATTTGGTAGAATCCTCCAGAACACCAAAAAAAATTTGAAAAGCTAGGAAAATGTGAATTTAATATCAATATTTCTGAAACATCATAATCAGTTTATTCCCAACCTGAAATATCTTCACAGTTAAGCGTGGCTTTGCAAAAGGTGCCCAGAAAATTGCATGTCAAAATGATAAATTTGTCAATTTGTACAACTGCTTATTGTTATGGGCATGACACTAACAATAAAATGAGAAAACCTTATGCCTGTAAGGCTCATCTACAGGAAACAGCGCACCTGCCCTTCACTTACATTATCTGGATGCCTTCCTGAATCTATTTAGGATAATTGTGCTGCCCTTCCCACTGGCATTTTGGTTAGAGGGAGTAAGGACATAGATAAAAATCAGCACTCAAGAGTGGGAGTCAAAAGAAATAATTCTAATTTAAAATATGAATGCTTTTTGCTCAGTTGACCTTATGGTATTCCAGGTTGATCTACACTCGGAGCTAACTGGAACATGTTTAAAATATGCTTAAAGACTTTTGCACTGTAATTCAAAGAAGAGAAAATGAATCACTAAACAAATCATGGTTTCATCTTAAAATAGATTGCATCTGATGGTAAGGAGCAAGAGTCATCACTCAATGCGAATGGATGGATGCATTGTGAAGCAGAACAATGGTTGGAAATCTAAGTGATTTTTTTTTGAGCATTTGAGTGATAGTTATATCTGTGATAATTCTTAGACACCATTATCCTTCCAGTCACTTAGGTTCATGACTTTGGAGTCCAACTATATTTTTTTTTCCTCTCTATCTGATACAAACTTCAAATTAATTGCTAAACATTGCCAATTCTCCCTTCAAGACAACTCTTGAATTGGTCCCCTTCTCTCCACTCACATTGCCATCAACTTGGTTTAGTCCCTCTTAATCTTTGTCTCATTTGTTGTAATAGCTTCTTGGTTGAACTACCAGTTTCTGTTCTCTGATATCCCAATCCATTGTGTACATAACTACCAATATAATCTTCCTAAAGTAGAGTCTGATCTTGTCACTCCACTTTCAAGAATCCTTCCATTTTTCCTTATTTCTCTAGGATAAAACAGAAAATCCTCAGTTAGATGTTTATTGGCGTTTTCTGCTCTCAAGATATACTTCTCCTTCCTCCATAGAGAAAAATCAACTAGCCCTTGCTAGTATTTAAGGAAACACTGATTAAAACAAAACAAACTCCAAATGAATGAAAGTCAACGGATGGGACTTTCCTCACCCTTATTTGCTTACCTCTTTGGAGTTTCATTTCTTCTCTGGAACCAGAATTAATCATTATATTAATCAGCACTTAAATCATTTCAATCTTCTTTTCTTTTATATTATTCTAGTCATTGTTTTGTTATTTTAGTTCTGCACATTTCATTCCCTATCAATTCATAAAGTTACCTCATATTTCTATGAATTCTTCATATTAGTCATTTCTTCTACCATAAAGGAATTCACTTTAATCATACACCATGTAGCCGTTAGCCATTTCTTAACCAATAGTTATCTACTTTATTTCCAGTATTTTGCTACCATAAAAAGTCTGGCTTTAAGGCCCCATGCTATCTGGTGCCAGGCTTATTTCACATTTCTACTCTTTACATACCCTTTTGTTATTGCCAAATTTGTCTACTGACTATCCTCTAGAAAGTACCTTCTGTCCCATGTTGGTCTTTTCACAGACCATCCGTTATAGTCTCCTTCTCATTCTACTCTTATAGTCTCTATCTTCCCTCTAAGTTTCATTTTGAAGTGCCATGTTTAAAATAAATCTCTCAAGCCCCCTTCCTATCTGTCAATGTTTTTATTTTATTTTTAAAATTATATATACGTATAGACACACACGCAGATAATTATACACATACATACATACATACATTTGCATACATACATATATTCGTCTATATTGATGTATCACTTTAGTTAATATAAACTTTTTTAGAAGAAAGGTAGGTGAGATAGAGATCTTTCTAGATCTAGAAGATATTTAACATGTTTTCTATTCTTCCCCTCCCTCCCACCATTGTATAGATTTAGAAACTTTGAGCCAGAAAGCTTGAGCGATTATATAGGGTCACAATGGCAGCATGTATCAAAGGCTGTATTTGAACCCAGTTCCTCTAATCCAGGACCAGGGATCTTTACATTGCACAAGAGAAGGGATTATTTCCATGTGCTTTTTGTTTTAATTCTGTCTTTGTTTCCTGTCACTTAATATTATTTGCATAATGTTGTAGCTTACAAAA